>CAKAOH010019210.1:158113-264838 GCA_916701665.1 Sebastiscus tertius
TGTAAGGATGCAACCAATGATCAATGATTTCATTACGATTATTTCCTCGATCAATTGTTTGGTCTTCAAAATGTTACAAAATAATAAAAAAGATGTATTAAAATTGCTTGTTTTGTCTGACAAACAGTCTAAAACTCAAAAATATTTAGTTTACGATCATATAAGACAAGGAAAAGCAGCAACTCATCATGATTGAGAAGCTTTGTCAAGGATTTCACTTGAAAAATGACATTTTCTAGATTAAACAATGAAGCGATTAATCATTTAGTCTATCGAATGTCAGCAAACAGGCAAAGAAATACCCATCACAAGTAACCAGAGCCCACAGTGATGCCTTAAAATGTCTTGTTTTGTCTGACAAACTGTCCTAAACCCCAAAATATTGAGTTTACTTTCATAAAACATTAACATTTGAGAAGGTGGAACCAGTGAATTCTTTCCATTTTAACAAATTAACTTTCTTTCAGTCGATAAATTGACAAAATGTTTCAACTGTATACATGATGAGTAATTAAAAAAAATAAGTGATAGGTTAATTAAAAAATTAGAATAATTGTTATTTGCAGCTCTATTTCACATTCAGAAGAGAATAGACCTGCTGCTTTAGTCTTCAGAAGTAATAATAATAATGTGTTATATGAGGCAGTCATGAATTAAAAACAGCAAAAACAGAACAGACAAATCAAACTGTTCTCAGATTTGGAAAGATAAAAAAAAAAAAGCTGAATTCTTTCACTATTTAATCAGACAAAAATAAAATTGTATTATTATTATTATCATTATCTTACTACTAGAGCATGTGTCCGATATTGTGTCATCTAAATCTGCCAGGATTAAAGCCGAACCCCTCACTGCTCAATGGCCATTTGACTGAGCTTGGAAAAGCTCCCCCAAAAAATGGTCTATTTTAGCAGGAAGGCGCATGTGTACCCTCTCACAACAATGAAACACCTCGTAAATCACTGACAAGGACAGAGGCTCATGGACAGCTTTGTCTGCATGAAAAGTTACCCACCAGAACTCCATTTATATGAGACTCAGACATACTGAAATAGAAAAATGCAGGAGTGTTAAAATTAACTCTATTAAGCTAATTCTGCACACTTTTGTTTTTGCATGTGACGAGAAGCCTCTGAAATGCAAATTGGATTAGAGACGGTCTCAAAATAGATACGTGTGCATGCTTCATATTTTCAGCAGCAATTTTTCCAGCATTTAAATCACTCGTGCATTTCACTTGTTCAGTCTCCACTGGAAGTTCAGTTGGGATCAGCAGACTTCCACTGAACTATACTGTTGTTATTGTAGAGTTTGTTTCTGTTATGGTCTGTCTTTGTTAATAAGTATCAGGCAATATAACAACAAAGCTGCAAAAAACTGAGTTGACGTTTTCACAAGAAATGACTGCAGCCATCAGTGAGAACAAGATTAGACAAATAGACAGATATCTTTAGGATTAATTCAGATTTTCTACATGCATACTAAAGGTTCTATATACAATATCCAGAGCATTAATATAGCAATAAACAACTAGTGTCTATGTAAAGATATAGAGGAGTAATGTCTACCTGAGCAGAGAATGAAGTCCCTCTCTCTTTGTGTGTGTTGTAATCTGAGTTTCTCCATGCTTTGCCCTACTGGCTAGCTCATGGCCGCCGCTCTGCATGGCGCTCATACAACGGTTACCGTTGACAACGCTGTCCCGACCAACAGCGTTGACGCGGAAGCATAGTACCCACCTTCCAGTTCCCCCGCAGGTTAACACCGTTAGCTCTGTCAGCACTGTCATCTTGTTTTCACTGTTAGCACCGTTTAGCTGTCGCCATGTTGAGAGCCGTGTGGAGGCAATAGAAATGCTCCTAAACTATCGTCTTTTCCTCATCATCTGAGAGGGAATAGGCAGTCGTGACACTGCAGCTGTCATACCAGCCCGTTCTCATTCCCAGGGCGTCAAATACCGATGCTTTGTCACGGCCGTCTGTGTTTGATATTGCCACACAAGGCACCCTTTAGGGTGGCTTTCCATTAACTACAATGTAAACCCATCCGCAACAACAGTAAATGCACAGGGAAAATCTTGTGGTGCCGTAGTTTAAAGAGCAAAAAAAAGAGGAAACCGCTGTTCGTGTCCCGTTTCATTTTCACTTTACAATCAGCTGATCGCTCATGTTCCGTGTTCACAACATCAAGTCGCATTTTCACTGTACAAACATAGTAATTTTAAACCCAACCATGTTGGTTTTTCCTAAACATAACCTTAGTGGTCTTGTTGCCTAATCCTAAACAAGTGTTTCTGTTTAATTCACAACATTAAGCATGTGTTTACTGCAAGCGACAGTACTGACAAAACGTTAGTATATGACGAGGTGGGATGAAAACCTGTTAGTCATACCAGGTGAGCCAAGTTTACCCATCATGCATATAAGCAGCCAAGTCTGTGCAGTACTTAGACCACATTTTTCATAACGACAGACTCAACAAAGTGTCAGTCCACCAAAGCTGAAGGTCTGAAATTGTGAAAACATCCACCTCAGGCTGCCATGTCCTCTCTGTAAAGATTTACACACAGCCTGAACTGGGATAGGATATCAGAAATCTACAATATCTGCAGCTGAACTTAATGTACCGTAACATCAGGACATCTCTCATCCAGAGGGTTGTCTGGACTGGAGGGGAAAACATAAGAGGAGATTGAAAGAGGAGGAAAAGGAGGAACTTGAGTCTGTCTGGCTGACAATACATAGTCTTCTCTCCTGGCTGCACACTACCTCTCCAAAATCAACAACCCTGATGTTTTTTCTAACTGAAGGAGATATCTAGTCTGGCGGCGGGTTGAGCGCTCCACCTTAGATGACCAGTCCGCCTGCTGTGGGTGAACTTTTGGCTGTCTGCTCCCTCCTCCTCCTCCTCTTCCTCTTCCTCTTCCTCGGCCCCTGCCACACCCCTGCAAACCCTCCCTGCTACATGCTCATGGGTTGGCTGTGTGATGCTTCTCTGCACGCCACAGACCGCAGCACATAAATCCTGGCGGAAAGAGCGGCCCTAGGGTTTGACGCGTCTCTTCAGAAAGCAGCCCAGAAACACCAAAAAAAAAAACAGAGGCAAAAACACATTTGGTGTTTGCGTTTCCCAACAAAACCACAGACAGAAGCAAAACATATTTCAAGTGTTTAAAATAAAGGCTTCACTAATGAGTTTCTGAAGGCCACCACTAATACTGTACCAAAAGGTTGATTAATGACAGTGTTAATAAATATCTTTATAAATGACGATTCCTATGCCAGAAATTACAAATACCCAGCGTCTCCCCCATAATTTTCTACTTTGAAATGGCACTTACATCTTCACTAGACTCTTTAACTGCCCAGGAAAACCAAGAATGATTAAAAAGTGAAGAGAAAATACATTTCATTGCTGGTTTTACTGACTGATTTTATGTAGCTGTGGTTGAAAATGACCCTTAATCATATGAGAATAGAACCACATGACTTGCCAATATCCCATATTAAATAAAAGGGCCAAAATTGGTCTGATATATTGGCAAACAATAAAAATGTTGCTTTAACCAGGGTTTATATTTATGTAGTCAACAGGACTGTGATCTCTCATTTTGCATCACATTGTGTGGCAGAGGATAGAAGCTATGTCTTGTTAGTTTTTGATATTGTGAATCAGTTAGAACATTCATCAATTAAAAAGTGTTTGATTTAAATAGGTAAAGACACTTTAAAAAAAAAAAAAAAAGGGATACTCCAGCAATTTAAAAATGAACTTCCATAAAGTTGAGGGAGTCACAACAGACAGATATAAATAGTCAAAACTGATGCAGCTGAAGCTGAGACATCCTGACTTTTAGTTCCTAATATGGCCTCAAAATAGAATTACCGCCTCACAGTTGTATGTCTCCACCAACTGTCAAAATTTGCAGTTTATATCCATGTCTGTCCAAAATGTCACTTCATTCATTTTATCCTATTAGACACTTGTGTGAAACTGTCATAATTAGCATATGAATTTCTTAAGTTATGGCGAAAAATGTGTTTTGTGAGGTCACAGTGACCTTTGACCACCAAAATCTAAATCAGTTCATCCTTGGACAAGTGGACGTTTGTGCCAAATTTGAAGAGATTCCTTCAAGGCGTTCTTTAGATATTGCGTTTACGAGAATGGGACAGACGTGAGGTCACAGTGACCTTTGTCCGACAAAATCTAATCAGTTCATCCTTGAGTCCAAGTGGACGTTGGTGCCAAATCTGAAGGTATTCCCTCCAGAGGTTCCTGAGACATGGCGTTCAGGGGAATGGACCAGACGTACGTAAACGTACGTACAGACGAACGGATGGATAATCCGAAAACATAATGCCTCCGGCCACGCCCCCGGCCACGGCTCTCGCCGGTGGAGAGACATAAAAAAAAAAGGATCCTACATTTCCCATAATGCAGCTCAACAGCTCTTTTTCATTTTCATTTCATTTAATCTTCCCATTGGCGGACAAATGTCCATGTCTCCATGCCCCCAGCCCCCAATAAGTTCTCTGCAAAGCCTTAGGAGACATTATACAGCTGTTTTCACAAGTTGACTAGCATGCCTCGTGATGAGTAAAACTGATCTTCATGGGTAAAATTGGTGGAATTCCCCTTTAAGAAAAGACTGCCTTCATGAATACAAAAGACATTAACACAACGGTCTTTTCAAACTGTCACACACTTTGTTGCCTATCGAAGTACAGAAAGAAAAGCTTTCAAATATAATCAAATATTCTCCCTGCTGTTACAAAAGCTCCTCCTGTATCAGGCTGTTAAGTGTCCTGTTGGACCATGAACAACATGTGCATATTTTCAGACCCTCCCTTGGCGAGAGACATTAGTTCTGGCGCTGTCCAACAACCAACGGTCTCACAGGCAGTAAAAGCAGCCAGCCAGCAGGGCAGGCAGGCAGTCCCCTGAGCTGAGGATAACATTCCCGTTTTAATCTGAGCAGATGAATCCCATCTTCACACATGAAGAGAACAGAGAGAGACATTCTTCTGCAGGAACATTCAAATCAAACAAGACTTCTGCAGCCAAGCTTAGCTTACTCCTGCAAAAAACTCTTGCCGGGGCTGTTCGTTGATACGTCCACGGAAAAAGTCCAAGGATTCAGATTTTCATTTGAACACAACTTTTCATTTCATAATGTAGAGTGAAAACTATCAAATTAAAGCAATAGTTTGACATTTAGGGAAATAAACTTATTTGCTTTCTTGCCGAGAGTTGAATAGACTGATGCCACTCATTCCTACCCATTCAACATACGGCTACAGCCAGCGGCCGTTTAGCTTAGCTTAGCTTAGCATAAAGACTGTAAATAGGGGGAAACAGCTAGCCTGGCTCTGTACGAAAGTGACAAAATCCACCTCCCAGCACCTCTAAAGCTCACAACTTGTCGTTAAGCTAACCAGCTGCTAGCTGTAACTTCATGTTTATCGTAAAGACATGAGAGTGATATCAATCTTCTCATAACTCTCGGCAAGAAAGAGTATTTCCCAAAATGTTGAACAATTTCTTTGCATTAATGACACAAAACAGAACAAGAGTCTACAGACATGCTAGCAGCTCTGTGAGGCTGTACGGTACTTAGGTACAGCGGTGTTTTGAACTAAATGCTAACATGCTCACAATGGCAATGCTAGCATGGTGATGTTATGCAGGGATAATGGTTACCATCTTATTTTAGTGTGTTGGGATGCTAACATTTGCGAATTCAGCACTAAAGACAGCTGAGGCTAATGGGATTAGTTTTGCAGGTATAGAGTGATGCAGGGATGACATATTTTTGTAGGCAAACCAGGAAGTTAGCATCGCCCTGGGTTCCCTCGACAAAAAGCCAATGGCATTCTTCCATTGAGTTTTGGATTATAGCAGAAAATAAGCTCTGTGGCAAATAAACATTTATGACACTTACAAGTTTTGTTCAGCAAGATACTCTTCACAAATGAACACCACTTTTATGATTTTCGTGTGAATGCAATAACCCGAAGTAAAAAGCTAACGTTAGGCTATAAACAAGCTCATTTTTTAAGACACATATAGGCTTAAAAATTCACGAGTGGGGATTTTTACTGACGTATTTTATGTCGTAGAACAAAATGTTAAAATCTCTTCAGCTTGTGTTAACCACAGACCTTATTTCAGGCATCTAACTAAAGACCCATTGAAAAAAACCCATAGACTTCCAGACAAGGGAACCGGAAGTGCTAAAATGATAACTAATTTCTGGGTTTTAGGACTCATTCCTGCAGCACTCTATTTGGTCATAAACCAAAGTATTGTACGAATAATACATCACCAGAAATATTTAAATTCTTCCTGAAGGGAACATTAATATCTGTATAAAATTGTATGGTAATCCCTTCTGTAGTTGTTGAGACATTTCACTCTAAACTCACAAAAGTCAACCTCATGGCCACCATGAGGAAAAGTCATGGGCTCACCAAAGTCATTAGGATTCAACCTCTGGGGACCACGGATGTCTACACAAAATTTCATGACAATCCATCCAGTAGTTGTCGAGATATTGCAGTCTGGACTGAACGCGAGCATGGCTAAAAAAAACTAGGCCTATTTGAAGACATTCATTTAGATGACGTGATCGTTCACAAACCTCACCTTATTCCTCGCCAAAAGTTAATATACTAGCAGCTCTTTCACACCTCATGCACTCATACAGTAGATACTGGCTGCCAAACCCCAACTCCTGACCCCGCAGCAACCCTGCGAGTGTGACCCGACCCCTGGGGAGCGAGCAGCTGCCCTCAGCTCCCCCCATCTGATCACAGTCCAGGCTCCGGCAGCTCAGAGGAGAAGTGGCTTATCCTGCCAACAGAGAAAAAGCTGAGCACGTCTCACCCATTCTTCAGAATAATGTGACAGAGAGAGAGACAGGCTGCTGCTGACCAACAGCAACAGCTGAAGTGGTCTTTCCCGCTCTTTTCTAAATCCAGTCTGTTCACATTCAAAGCAGTCAGCGACAACAGATCCACCATAACAACATCCAGACGGTTTGCACTGCACTTATTTGAGATGCTTGTACTTTCTTTGAGTATTTTCTTATCATGCCACATTATCCTTCTACTTTACTACATTTCATAGGGAAATATTGTACTTTTCACTTCACTGCATTTATTTGACAGATTAATTTACTTAAAAAAGGTATGCTTTTTGCAAACAAAACATACAAAGAGCTAATAAATTCAGATGTTAGAAATTAAAACAGTTTATACAAGTACAGCTGAAACGATTAGTTGATTAATCCTTTGACAGGAAATTCATTGGCAATTGTTTTGAGTTGAGTTTTCATGCAAAAACATTTCATGGTTGCAGCTTCTCAAATGATTTGCTGCTTTACCTTTTAATTATTTTTTAATAATATTGATGGTTGGACAAAATAAACATTGTGAAGGTTTCTCTCTGATTTCTGGGTATTTGTGACAAACATTTCTGACTCTTTTCTGATTTTTATAAACCAAACAAATCCATCAATTGGGGAAAATAATCAGCAGATTAATCCATAATGAAAATAATCATTAGTTAATAGTTCAAAATGAGCTCCATCTCAACCAACTACAACAGTAATATCCTGCTTTTACATTAATGCATGACTATCAATGATCTAATGATATAATATATAATAGGATAATAGTCACAGGGGACATTTTTCTTACTTTCTACTTTACTTTTAATACTTTATTTTCCTGATTATACTTACATATTTTCACTTAATTTATATGTTCAATGCAGGACTTTTACTTGTAATGGAGTACTTTATAGTGTTTTGTAGTTTTACAGTGCGGTATTAGTACTTTTACTTAAGTAAAGGACCTGAATACTTCCTCCACCACGGTGACTAAGACATCCACATGATTTGGAATAAAGGAAGTACACATCTCAACATGAGTTAAAGATGATAAAAGGCTCTTTCAAGTAAAAAAATAAGGAGTGTGACAAACCCTGCTGCTTTCTTCTCATTGAAGTCACCCACTGAGATCTATTAATAATGTCTCAAATAATGAAAATAACATTGTTTCCATTTATAACTCGTCTGGTTCGGAGATTTTGTGCAGCAGACAAATGGCAAAACATCTGGATTATCTAAATTTAGCATCTGCTCAGACAGATTGATTTAAGGGTACACGACCCAAGTAAAGTCGGAGTTATTAACTGAATGTTAAAGCAGAACTGCACATGCTTGAACTCCACAATTATAAACCCGTAATGTGGCAGGAAGTCTCTCTCTCCTGCTACGTCGGAGTTGGATCTGTGAGGGTTTTCTTTCCTGTGTCAGCCTTTCCACTAATATTTCAAAGCTTTAACTACGGGTCAGCTGTGGAACAGACGTCTTCTGCACAATATCGCCTTTCATTCCGTAGTCAGGCAGCTGGATAGGTTTCAGAACTGAAGACAGTCAGATGAAAGAGTCAAAGTGTCTAAAAGCAACATCTCCCTCACAAAAGTGACTGTTGATCTTCCCCTGTGGCCTTTATGACGAGCATCTATTCAGAGCATCTTGAGCTGTTTAGATTATGATTATTATTCTGTTTGTCATTGAGGGACTGATTGATGGTACACCCTGGGTGTCACTGAAACAGTGAGAGTGGACCAGGACTGAGGCTTATCTGGGAATCAGTGGGTGATTAGTACATCCAAGGTTGTACTTTCCACATCCACTCTAGGGTTGTGTATTGGCCCTATATTGGCTTAACAATTTAATATATTGCGAAATATTGCAATACTTTAAGCAAGGCGATATATTGCAATTTTTTCAAATCTAATTTTAGTAAAACTGTCATAGTGTAAAGAACACACCACCATATGCATAAAATCTGAGTAAAAAAAAAGACACTATGTGAATTGGCTTCTATGGGGACTAACACCATCACACATAAATACAATTGGACTCATTAGACCCACAAGAGTCTCAGCGTTCCAGTCATACCCAATTTATGTAATTCAAGACTGTTTAGGTACCCCAGTATGCAGAAATATTCAAATACACCATTTTAGAATAGATGAAAATAACACTGCATGTAAAAAACTGCATGTGATTATCATAAAGTGGGCATGTCTGTAAAGGGGGGACTCGCGGGTAGAATCCATTATCATTCACATATCTTGAGGTCAGAGGTCAAGGGACCCCTTTAAAGATAGCTATGCCTGCTTTTCCTCACCAAAAATAGTGTATATAGTGTCATTTTGGAGCGTTATTTAGCCTCTTTGCGACATGCAAGTATGACATGGTTGGTATCAATGGATTCCTTAGGTTTTCTACTTTCTGGTGTAACTTTCGTCATCAGAGGGTGTGCGCAAGCCACTGTGTGGACGTTCGCATACCCCCCAATTTGTTGTGACCGCGCGGATCCACTGCACATGTGTGGAACGCGTCCTCCAAGCAGACAGTATAAACAGAACTATAACTGAGGCTTAACTGTGTGGCTAGAGGCCAATATCGAGCAAGTTGTACCAAGTGTACCAAGAGGTATAAAACATTTTATGCAGCATTACTTGAAAGTTTAATTTGAAGCCACATTTTAAAGGATTAGTTAGGTGATATTCTATATTTTTCTTATCATCAACAAATCTCATGAAAAGACTGAAACCAAAGCATTTCCTGTGCATCCAAAGCCTTTACACGTGACTCTTCAGTAGGAACAAATAGGAGAGAGAAGCTGGAAAGTATTAAGAGACAGAATAACACATTGTTGGTTTTGGTCTTTTCATGGCATTTGTTTACAGTACAGTGAACATCAGTTTGATATAATGCTATTTAATACTTGAATATATAAGTGATGTTGGTATTTATACAGCATATCATATCATAATATTGATCTCAATCAATGCCATTCATCCCTGGTTGGATATGTTTAATTTTTTTAAATAAAACTGAAGCGATTAATAGATTAGTTTATCGAATAGAAAACTAATCAACAGTTTTATAATCCCTCAGCCTAATCCTTTAGGTGATAAAAAAAAAAAAAAAAAGCCAATTTGTCTCCGGTTTCAGCTTCTCAAATTTGAGTATTTGCTGATTTTCTCTGTTTTATAAATTGTAAACTGAATATTCTCTAGTTTGGGGGTTTTAATTTGACAGGACATTTGAAATTATTATGTACCTTTTTCACTATTTGCTGACATTTCATAGACTAAAAGAGTGACCGATTAATCATAAAACTAATTGTCACATTATCAATAATGATCCTTATTCTTAAATCAAACCTTTATAGAGGATTGAAACTTCATTGGGAGTCACAATCAGACTTTTAAGCACCTTTTATGACACTTTTTGAAGTGCTGACAAAAGCATTGGTTCTTGCAGGGCTCTAACTTGGACCATGAACGTGTTAACTGACATCCAACTCTGTCAGCTGTGAAATTGACTATAGCCGAACAACCTGGCATCTGACAGTAGACGCTCTCTGCTAAAAACTGTGAATTCAATTCTGTCTTGAAGGATAGAATTTGTATGTGGTTTGCTCCTTTAGCAGTTTTCCACACAACCATACATGTTCCTAAAAGCCTCTGGGGAGCTTTGCGGTTCGAGCTCTATTAGCTACTAATACATCCCCAGTCTGTGCTGCAACCACAGATACAGGAGATTATAGAGCTCATTTAGCAACAAGTGATGACACCCAGTCCAGACGAAGCGCTAAATCTACTGTTTATAATAAGAACAATATAGTCTGAGAGGACAGACGTTTCTATAAATGCAACCGTCAATTTCAGTGTTTAGTATTTACAGTGAAACTGGAAGCGGACATGTGTTGCTCCCCTCCTGAACTTCCTGCTGTCAGCACAGTTCTTGGAAACTGAACAGGAATGCAGCCGAAAAAAAAAAAAAAGACAATGAATGGGAATGCGGCCAGCCGAGACCTTGAGTTGTTGTGGGGTCAGCGGTGAAGTCATTCTGGAAATCCCATAAACAACAACTCCCACTTTGGTATCAACACAGGAAGAAACAACAATCGTGCTTTCACTCTCACTTCTTTAATGGATACAACATCCGTGTGAACCACTGCTGGTGTGATGCAACAGGCTGAAACTAGACTTGACCAAATATCACATTCAAATTATTGGTTGTTTTTTTTAACAAACCACAGGATCTCTCTGCTCTTCTTGAGCAAGAACCAGGAAGCTGCTAAAGGGCAAGTATAGAAATATTTAAAGTACTGAAACCATAGACTGTCTATATAAGAAATGGACGTGGTCTCTGTGACATCACCCATTGGTTTGTGGACTGCCGTTTTGATGTCACGAGTTTGACATTTTGACCATCGCCATCTTGGTTTTTGGAAGTACAACCGAACGCTGAATAAGACATTTGTAGGCAGCCAAAATGTTACAATTAACTTTCATGAACTGAAAACACACTGTGAAAGGGTTAAAGTTATAAGACAAAAAACACGGACAACTCCCAGACTGGACAACGCCGTGGTAGCGACCTGTCAATCACAAGGTAGTCACGCCCTAAAGCATCCCCTGCTTTATGGTCTATTTGACTCTAAATGGGACCATAATTTACTAAATGAACATCATGCTGTATTGAAGAAGACTTGAAACCAGCGATTGAGACCATAAACTCATGTTTACAATGTTTAATGAGGTAATAAATCAAGTGAGAAGTAGGCTCATTTTTTCACAGACTTCTGTACAATCAGACTTCTTTTTGCAGCCAGAGGAGTCGCCCCCTGCTGGCAGTTAGAGAGAATGCAAGTTTAAGGCAGTTCTGCATTGGCTTCACTTTTCAGCACCGGAAGTTGCCGCCTGACTGAAACAATAACTAGACTATTTAATTACTCAATAAACGGAGGATTAACTGATGCTAATTTTGACAATAACTTCATCAATAAATGTAGCTGGTTAAAGATTTTTTATGTTTCATATCTTTGTAAAAGTCTTCGGTGATATTGGGGTAAACCAATAAGAAACATCACATTGGGTTCTGGTAAAACTGTAGGTGTGATATTTCATGATGGCGCTAGATCACCAAAGTTATAACAATTCATCCTCTGGGAACCATTTCATTAATCTAATCTAACTAGATGGCTTGTCACACAGAACCATCTGAGAAGCCGTCTTTGGAAACTGTCTGGAAAAGGGCAAAGCGCTTTCAAAAAAATATTTGGCAGGTGAACCATCTGTCAATCAAACTCGAAGCCAGTCGGGAGAAGAGCGAAAACATCTTTTCCATCGAGGAAAGCCTTCAGTGCTGTTCTTTGCTGGAGGAAATGCATCAATATCATGGAAAGGGAGAATCATTGAATCCCAGGTGTGTTTCAGGACATTCCTTCTTCACTATATTACATCATTCTTGTAACTGTCACAGGTGTGACTGTGACAGTTACAGTACAAAGTCGTACAACCAGTTTAATTTAAACTGTGGCCAAGTTGGAGAGAGCTCCTTGTCTTTTATGTGCACTGACGCAACATCAATATTTTAAACACTATTTCAAGATGTGCATTTCTTTGTTTAAAAGTTATCCTGAGCACAGAGCATAATAATCAGACATCCAGTTCTGATCTAACTGATGCTATATTGCAGCATCTATGCTAACCTCTTCAGGAGCCCCTATTGTTGTTTGGAACCAACAGTCGCCTCTCCTTGTCGTTACCATGGATGTATAAAAAGAGGTCGTCGCCTTACACACACCTAAGCCACCGTCCATAGCTGCCAGTAGCTCTCCACAGGATGCTGATTGGTCCATGCTCTGGCTTGCCGGACACAAACACATTACTTGAAGCCACAAGATGGATTTCCATGTGATATGAGATCCTGCGATTCTCGTGTGATCTTGTGACATCGCGAGTATCCAGCTGCCGTGCAAGGTAACCATTTCATGGTAATTGGTAAGTTGTTGGTGAGTTTGTATGGTAAGTTCCAGATCTTTTTTTTTTGTTTTCAGTTTGAACCTTGGCGCAATCCAAACTGAGAGGACCTCAGGTTAAAAAGTCTTACCACTGAATGATTGTTTAATTTGGCACACAGCAGGGAGAAGGTCTTTAATATCGGCTGCATTAGGGCTTTTTGACAAACCAGCTGGGTGTAGTCTCCATGCATAATGCAATGCCAACTCCATCCATCCCCCATCATTCAGCTATGGTGGTGATTCGGGGGGGTCGTGCAATTAGGCCACTACATACATACAGCCCATGGGGAAATGGCACTTCAGACAGGGAGCCAACAAAGACGGTCATGTAGAGGAAATGTGACATAGATTAACCCTTTCAACAAAAGACAATGGTTGCGTTTACACCACTCCTCCCGTTAACAACGGAGTGAGTGTGGTCTGCGAGTGCTTCCTGTGCACTATCACAAGGGAAACGGACTTGAATGGACAGTCTTGAATCATGTGTTTATTATAACATGGGATGCAAGAGGATGTGTTCGACGTCACAACAGCATTGTAAGAGGTGGGTGGGGGAGAGGCACGCTGCTGATCGGTGGGGGGTAAACAGGAGAAAGGCCAGAGGAAGGTCAGGATATGAGAGGTCTCGGCTGGCGGCGCAGGTTTATATTAACTCAGGGTGGTCCGAGATGACGGCGACGAACAAAAATGTCAATGAAGATATTCGGGACGTAAAAGAGAACACACACACACACACACACACACACACAGAGAGGATCCAGAAGAGGCCTCGGCTGTGAGAACCGGCCTGGACAATGTTCCATTGAAGGGAGGAAGACAATAAAGCCTACAGACGTGAAGCTCCTCGCGGCCGTTTTCTGGGCAGCACACCAGGCTGCCGGGGTAAAAAAAGCGGCGAATAGAATAAAGCGCCGCTCACAGTAAGCAAATCCTACAGTGTAACACCCTGACATTTTGGTGAAATAGCTGAATTCCCTCTGTGAAAATCCCTACACAGGCGTGATGTGGTGGGGCTGAGCTGGGAGTCTTCCCGGCATTTTTGTGGGCTAAACATGCAGCTTGGCTTGCACTAGAAAGGCATACCAGACGTGTGAAGCATTCAGCTCCTTTCCTGTCTGAAAGCTTGAGGGATCGTTGCTCGCCGAAACAACAGCTCAAGCGGCTTCCACATGAATTACGCTGATGTCCCTTTCACTCTGAACAGGCTGGAAACATGAAAACTTCCAAGTGCTGTTTTACATTTGACCTCAAATATTAAAACAACTGCCTTGGAGACGGCAGGCCCCAAACAGCCGATTCATGGTTTAGATCAGCATGTGGAGCTGGTGCTTTTGTTCATACGTCATGTGACTGTCAGATCAGCTGACTGAAAGACAGAGACAACAGGAGAAGGTGTCACTTCCTTCTGGGTTTCCCCCAGGTGTTTCCTCTGGTCTGAAGTCAGCAACCCGGCCCTGACGTCACTCTTTGGCTCACTTCCACTGACCTGTGACACCTTCCCATCAATCTATGAACCTGAATGTTGATGTGACTCCTGTGTCAACCAGCAGAGAGCTAACCGGACCCTGACACTATCAGCAAGGAAGCACAACAAGCCAGGGAGGATACTGGGAAAACAGGGACCCCAAAGGTTTTGTCGCTCAACCTGAGATGGGACCTTTTTTTACATGTGGTTAGAAGTTAAGCAAACAATAACAGCCATTCTTTGCTAATTTGTCTTTGGTGAATCCACAAACTGTGTGAGAGAAATACAACAGCAGACAAAATCACCACTTGATGTGCAAAAGAACAATGGCGAGTGCATGAGTGCAGAGAAGCGAAGCATGGGATAGCTGTCCTCAGTTAACAATGTCGAAACATGGCACTGAAAATGACTCTCTGGAGAATTACAGCTACAGCAAGTTCTGCCAGACTCACGAGTGTGAAAAGAAAAGAGCAGAATTATACAGTTTTGCAAGAGAAAAAATGAAGTCGAGGCACGGCTCATTGGTCTCTTTGCCCAAAACCACACTCTCCAGGGAGAACCACGACAAACAAACATCAACTACAGTGAGAAAACAATGAGAAATGATCTGTATAGTAAATGCAGACAAGGACCAAAGAATATCCACATCAGGGCTGCAACTAACCATGATGTTCATTATTAATCTGTTTATTGCTTTTTAGTTAATCTATTATCAGTTTTATCAATAAAATTTCAGTAAATAATGAAAAATGTCCGTCACAATTTTATCCAGAGGAAATTGTGCCCAAGGTGACATCTTCAAATGTCTTGTTTTGTTTGACAATACTCCTGCAAACAGCTGCCATTTATGCTTTAAAAGTTACTCAAACGATTAATTATCAAAATATTTCTTATGTTGATCGACTAATTGATTAACCAACTAATCGTTTAGTTGTTTAGTGATTAAAAAAACATAGGTGAGGAAATGTCGAAACAAACATTTAGAGAAAAGTAGCTCTCACAAGTTAAAGGGGAACTACGCCCATTTTCAAAATTCATACGTTATTCCTGTGGTCTAAGACAGTCCAAAAAGTAACCATGAACAACTCTCTCTAGTGTGCTAAAACTCAAATTTGTGATGTCATCGGGTATATAAGTGTTCTGTACTGCTCCATAGACGATGAATTGGGAGAGATGTTCTATATGAAACTGAGAGCAGTTCTGAGTATATGGGGATTTTTCTGTTTCAGAGCTGACAACACTACAATAGAATAATCATGTGTGTATAAATAAGAAAACAAACATTCTGTGTAGTTTCCCATTCATTGTCTAGCTCCAGACTTTATACCCTATGACATCACAAGTTTGAGACTTATTTCTCTGGCTTCTGGCTTTGAGAGAGAGTAGCTCATGTTCACAGATAGTGACTGAACTTTCCGAGGCCATGGAAATAACATATTGGAATTTTTAATTTTTGTGGTGTTCCCCTTTAAAGTCCCACAATCCAGGAACCTGCAGGCAGTGAAACCATCACTCTAAAGCAGATTAACATCAATCTATGGTGGCGTGTGATACTCTACAGGCAACATAGGCAACAGGCTATGGGCTCCAGTGTGTGGGGGGAACACAAGGAAAGCAAGTTACACTTTACAAGGATGGTGGACATCTAATGTCTGTATAATATATCCTTTAGAAATCACAGAAAACAATACTTCTTATGAATTTCAGATCTCACGACACACGCTTCCCAAGCTATTCCAGCAAGTGGTGCAGATTCACCCAAATGTAAAGCAACACAGGCTAAAAAAAAAACAGGGCTCATAGTGTAGCTCACTCTCACCATGTCAACATTACACTTTCTGCTTGCATCTCCCAATGCATGATGGGAACTGTAGTTACAAATCTCAGGACATGATTAGAGCTCAGTCGATTAACCAACAGTCCAAAACCCAAGAATATTCAATTTACTATAACGTAAGACAGGAAAAGGCAGCAAATTCTCACATTTGAGAACTTAGAACCATCAAATGCTTTTAATCTTTGCTTGAATAATGACCCCATATGATTAACAGATGATTAAACAGTTTGCTGTCAAATTTTCTGTCAATCAATTAAGATTAATCGACTAATTGTTTCACCTCTACAGCCCAAAAGTACTCAATTTAATACAATCATACAAAACCTGAAAATCCAATTTGTTGTTCATACATTTTCTGTCGATCATCTAATCATTCAGTAAAATACTTCTTTATTTAAATAATTAAACATGTTTCTTCCCTTATACCGCATTTTTTAAATTGGTGGAATAAAGAAATGTTGAAGTAAATAATCTTGTGTGCAACGGTGGGCCGTCTTTTAAGTTTTATTAACGCCGGAAGTTGTTTGAGGGAGTTATGTTGTGACTCAGGTCTGGGTGTCATATCGGGCAGAGTCAGCAACCTCCTCGCACACATCGTCTCCCCAGGGTTTTGCCCTTTACTCTGAACCTGCTTGTAATATTTGAGCGGACTGACGCATTTCCTGGCCCGTCCCTAGACCCAGTTCTGGCCCAGCCACGACCAGAAGTCTGCCCCCGCACACAGAGGAAGGCAAGGGAGGACGGAAGAGGGGAAGAGAAGGGGAGAGTGTGAGGCAGGGAGTGAGAGGGATGGAACTAATCAAAAACAGATGCTTGTACACGTGTGATTCAGCATTTTAAAACAGAGCCGGAGACGGAGCTATAAGTGCTTGTGGAGCCCAATGATTTCTCCCTTTATCTCCGCGGTATTTGTGTTGGACGTACAGTCGCTTTTATATTCCCCAGGTGACGACAAACACGCAGCTGTATGGCTGAAATCCTCACTTTCATCCCGTTTCCTGACCCATGGGGTGATAAACATGTAGCATGGGCTGATGTTGACACACCTGGAAACTACCCAGCCACTTTCCTCCCCTCGAGATCATGGCTTTCCAAGCAGCCTGGCCATCAGGGGAGAAGTTTCACAGACATAACATTAAACAGAAATCTGTTAGTCATAACTCTCTTTTTTTCTATTTCTCCTTGTGTTATTTTATTTATCAAGAGCGTAGTGGTAAGACCGAGTACAGATCATTTGTGTCTGCAGTCTGTGAGTCGGCCGACGAATGACGCATAGCCACGACCAGAAAAAGCCAAGCCCAGCCGCTGTCTCACTGAGAGGACACTTCACCTCACATGCTGCCTTTTGACTCCTCCAGCCCAGTCTTAGAAACACAGCTGAGAGAGATGGGCCATGAGTTGCAGCCATTATGTGCTGAGGAAATTGGGTATTTTCCAATTAGTGTCCTATCTTGAATGTAAAACGCGGCCGGTGAAATACAGTCCACTAAACACGCTGCACCCCTAATGAGAAAACCTGACACAGATTAATCGGATTTTTTAGAGCTTGAACTTCTGTGAAATGTTTCTAGGTCATGCACTCATGAACGGGGACGCATTTCAAACAATCCAGGCTCTCCAAGCAGATAAAGCAACAGTTTTTTTTAGAAATGCGCTGTTTGGTAAATATGTCTGTTCAGTCCAAAATGTTGATTCGTCCAAAAACAGCCAATTTACTAAATGTACAGACGTAAGCTGCAAAAGTTGAGCTGCCTCTGTGTTTGTGTTCAGCTCAGCCTCTGACTGAACTCAAAACTCAGCAGAAACACTGGTTGTTTCTGTTATTCTCTCTTCTTTTTCCTCTCTGTACGTTTAAGAAGCAGATTCATATAAAACCCCACGATAATGCAGCAGTCACATGGAATCAGACGGCAGACGGCAGACAGACAACACCTTCTGGACAGAACAGGAAAAGCAAACAAACAGTCCAACGACGCCTAAATTAAACACGCATGATGATATGTTGCTACGGTGATGGAATAAAATATATTAAAACTATTTTGCATGGCAGCTTGCCGTAGGCCGCACTTCACCGCTGCTCTGGTGTGAATTCGGCATAAGAGTGGATCAATCTTCTTATCTAACCCTCCTACAGAGAGCAAATAAGTATACTGTATTTCCCAAAACTAATCGTGATGTGAAAACAACAAAGAAATGTATTCAAATTTGTTCTCTTGGAGAGGAAGAGAACAACTGCGCTGCTGTCCGGTCGTATTACGCAAGCCTTTCCTGCAGTACATCTGACAGCTCTACTTTGCAGTATGGGTAATCCACCAGGAACATTAGTCAGACTATTTATATTACCTCAGAATTATAGCCCATTTCACATAGCCCTCCGTGGAGTCACGTTGCAGCTGAAGCTTAACTCCCTCCGCTCGGGGTCAGAAAGGGTTGAAGGTGCACAGATGATACTAATCCAAACATGAGGGATTCTTGCAACCTGTTGTCAGCCATGCTCTAATACACACATTTTCAACATTTCTCTCATGTTTCTAGATTGTTTCGGTCTTGACAAAACACGTGATCAGGTCTGTCTCCGGGGCAAATTGGAAGCCTTCTCCTACATATCAAGGGGGAAAATGGATTTTCTCCTCCGAACAGTACGAGACATCTGATATCTACACCCGTACAGAATTGAGATCAGATGTTTGGTCTCTCCATTACCATAATCCAATCTGCTAGGGAAAACAAATGCCGAGTTGTGAGCGATTTTGTTCAGTTAGACCAAAAGATTGGATTATCAGCATTAAATATCTGCTCAGTGTGTGTACATGTGTGTGTGTGTGTGTGTGTGTGTGTGTGTGTGTGTGTGTGTGATACTGCACTCCCTGGCCCAGCTCTTGTTTTCAAACTCCCCTGCCTCGCATTAGTCATTGCTGGTCTCATTCACCATAGTTTGTGTGATAGGAATACTAATGCCAATTTACTACAACTCCTCCGTCATTTAGGGCTTAGGATGTTGCCATAGTGCTGATTCAATGTCTGCCGGGCGCAACCTGTGGCAACACCGGACGGCTTATTTGAATTGAGCTCTGGCTATTAGATTTCATCGCACTTAATAAACTGCTCACACTCTCGACGGTTGCGCGGCCGACTGATCAAGGGCTTTGTCACCGCTCGGGATGTCCAACAGAAGCAGATTAGCAGCGTTCGGCATGCAGCACCCTGCTTTTCGTGGCTCTTTGTGTGAGCATTGTGTGAAACGTCTTGCTATTCATTAAAATGAAATGAAAGGGACAGCCGGGGCTCATGCGGGCATCCCCCTCCTTCAATACAAAATGCTCAGGGATGACATCATCTCTGCATCCCAAAGCATCCCACCAGGGATTAATCTGCATTTACACAAATCATAAATTAACTTCCTGGATATAGAACATATACAGTAAATGGACACAGTATAATACCTTATGCAGCACTGTGTAAAATAACTAAGATGTTCCATGATGTCATGGGTGACAGCGCGTGAACTTGTTCTGCCGTGCACTTATCATTTTATTTGAGTGTCCAGATTTTATCACTCGTATTAATCCAAGTGTCCATGGCATTCACACTACATTTTCCTGACAATCCCATCATGCAATGCAATGCCACATCTATAGAAGCAAAGATTACGGTTGTGTGACTATATACTAGGGCTGTCGCAATAGACGCTCTATTAACAAGTCAACCGCAGGGGATGGCAAGCAACCGCCCCAACCGCTATGTTCACGTTTTTTCCTTTTTGAATTCTTTGCAATGGGAGCGCCACGGCAGCAGCGTGGCGAGGTATTCCGCACTGTGCGCCGCACGTTTGGTGTAGTTTTTCTGGTCGCCGTGAGTTGAAAAATGTTCAACTTTGGGTACAATGCTGCGCTCATCAGTGTCAGTTTTTACCCAGCCGCCCAATCACAATGGAGGAAGGACCTACAGTACATCTACTGTAGGCTTCAAGTGCTGAACAAAAACAATGGAGGAGAAATGAATACACATAGACCGGCAGGTCCGTCCTCTCTCCCTACGTGTTTCAGTCTTTCCTTCATCCAGAGCAAGTACTCTACCTTGTGCCGCCATTTTTTACTTCTGCGGATATTCCGTATCAAAGCGGCCAGATGCATGTGTCTCAGCTGAAAAAAACGCCTCATTGCCCTTCTGTGTTCTGCATTTAACAATAGACAAATATTAATTAATATATTTGTTATTAAAAAGGCAACAATATACCTAATAATAGCCTAATAATAAAGCTTATTTGTAACTTAGGATAAATTAAGTAATTTGCAAAAAAAAAGAAAAAAAATTGCAATACCGCATATCGTGCTGTTGAGACAATTATTATCACCGCAGGGGAAATTCCTTCACCGTGACAGCCCTACTCTACACAAGGGAGTGATGGCGCAAAATGACAATGATTCATAACTGTCTGAAATTATAATTCACTATAGAGTTAACTACTGAGTGTCTATTCTTTCGGGAGTAAGATTTCGGTCGCAAGATTTGTTGGGAAATTGTTGGCTATAAGGTTATAACATCCAGTATTGCTGACAGGTTGTTTCTATTATTTTGTCTACCCCATTTATATCAACGAGGGTGGGCTAAATAAAAGAAACCACAAACTACGCCCTCCAAAATGATCATTATGTTGCATCAACACCCCTCGTAAACAATTTAAACAAAAAGGGATAGCCTGGTCTCCTAAAAATGAAGTTCCCACGTTGTGAACTAAGTTTCGAAGGAGACGTATTTTGTCACAAATTACGTTTTATTATGTTTTTGGCGTGCCACAAATCTGTTTGTAATGAGAGTCCACAGAACTCTGTGTAAGGAGGAGGGCGGGTTGATGAAAGCTTCAACAAACAACAAGCTTTTGCCAAGGAGACCAGTGTTCATGTCCCGTGTGAAACTAAAAGTCAGCGTTTTTTTATGTTTTTTTTTTTACCAAACTTAACCAAGTAGCTTAGTTGCCTAAACCTACCCAAGTAGTTTTGTTGCATGTTTTGTTGTGTTTTGTTTCAATTTCGTAGTCATTTTAACCTAAGCAATGATGTTTTAACCTAACCAAGTTGTTTTGTTACCTAAACCAAACCAACAATTTTTTTTTGCCTAAACCTAACCAAGTAGTTTTGTTGCATGTTTTGTTTTGTTTCAATATACAACGTTAACCAAGTGTTTAAAACAGTTTAAGAGTGTGACCGTAATCCCGAAGAAAATATGTTTCCCTCAAAACGTAATTGAGAATGCGGTTTAGTTGTATGGGAACAGCATTTTGTAGGGAGACAGGGTTGGAAGGGAGGCTTTATTGCAGCACTGTTGCATTAGACAGCATTAGTTTTAGCTAGGTGTACCTAATAAACTGGCAACTGGGTGTATATCCCTTCAAACACTGTTATAATCTAAGTGCAGCTGCCCTACATGCTTTGGAGCCTGCATGTGAGCTCCAAGGCTCCAACTGGCAAAAGCCCTTCATCTGGTCTCATTTTGAAGAGATGAAAGCCTTCCCAGCTAATGGCGCTGCGCCTTCTCAGTGGGAGGGCAACAACGCTGTGATTAAGAAGTCATATTGCCCCGTGTATCATTAGATCTGTTTGCAGTCCTTTGCATCGGGAGGATGACACCAAATTGGACGGTAATCCTCCAGGTGCAACACCTTGCCGTCCGCAGGGATTGAACAGGCGAATGTGGGCCAATCCCTGATTAAAAACGCACGGCCATCAAACTACACACTGCCGCTTTAATCCCTGTCACTTTCATTACCTGGAGTCGTTAGCTCCAGGGCATAGAGCTCATTGACGGCCCTTTAACAAGATGGTGGAAATGCCCGCGGGCCAGCGCCACTGAGCTGTTCGCTCATTAAATCAAGTACACGGATGAAAATGAAAATAAACTCACAAGGGTGGGGGAGATAGTAGTAGAGTTCAATGAAATGTAACACGGAAATCACACGCAGAGGTCATTAAATTGAAGCCAAACAGGACACAGGCTTTATGGGTAAGACCTTAAATATACAAACAGAACACTTGTCTATAAATGATGATATCATCTGCATGAGGAGATGTAACAGAGACCAACTGGATATCAGCAAAAAAGTGTTTTTTCTAGGGCAGTCAATCGATTAAAATATTTAATCGCGAATAATCACATGATTGTCCATTAGGGCTGGGACGATACACCTATCTCCAGATTCAATACTATCACGATACTTGGGTGCCGATTCGATATGTATTGCAATTTTACAGGTATTGCAATTCAAAATTGCGATTTGTTGCGATTTTTGTTAACTTTTTTAACACTAGACCATGGGAAAAAGTTGGATCACACACTGAGGAAAATATCTAAATGAATTCAGTAAAATGTTTGATTTTCTGCATGTATGTACTCAGAGATTTCCTGAAGTCAAATATATCAGCCATTGTCAGGCATTATTTATTAAATTTTTTTCCAGCAACTGAAAAAAATCAAAGAATAAAGACATTTCTCTCACAAATTAGTGGTATTTTTTTTTATTTATAAGGGACATGTAATGTTTTATACTTCTGGTGAATATAATCCAATCAATATTATTTCCATATATATATTTTGTTAGCTCCGTTCTCTTTATTCATCCATGGTCAGCTCCATCGGGGCTGTTTGAATGCATTTAACATAAATGTCAGTATATGGGTGCTCTACAGTTGTAGCGTTGGCTGCATTTGACCACAGAGATGAGAGTGATGGCCAGCTTGACCGCACGTTACCGCAATACTATAACGTTTCCTGTCCATGACAGAGTTAGCATGCAGCTTTAGCCATGATGTCTAGCTCTGCTTTTCCTGTAATGTGTGAAACCAGAAGTGTTTCCATACTTTACTGGATGTGTAGTGTTTACCACGCTGGATTTAACATGTGAGGGTGCAGGTCGTATCCCCATGGACCCTCCACTGTTTTCTACTTTTTCGTTTCAGCTCGCTGCGACCGGCTGCGGTTTGTTTTGGTTGATGGATACGGTTATTCTGACTACAATAATAAAAGCAGTAACTTTCTTCTACCTCCACATAGACTCAAATGAAGCAAATATATTGATTCTGGTATTAGAAACTTGATTTCAAAATTGTAAAAAAAAAAAAAATAAATCGCGATACATAGGTGAATCAGTTTTTTGTCCCACCCCTAGTTTCTTCTAATTACAATTATGCTGTGTCCCCCCCACCCTTAACTGGCCAAAGTCACAGTGTTGTTGGGAGGAGCACTCTTGGCTGAACAGAAGGGCCACTGACACAGATTCAAGAAGGAAGGAGGTCAGTCTGAAATAGAGCAGAAGCAACAAGACCTCGCAGTCAGTCAGTAGAAACCCCTTCCAGCTCCACGCAGCTGGAGATGCAGATCTTTCAGAAACACAAGAGACATCCTCCAACCTCCCAAAAGTCACACTCGTGAACCGAGATGAACCCAGATGCTTGGAAGGCGACGTGACTCTGAGACACTTTAGGTGTTCTCGGTAATATTATGAATTTAACATGCACAGTAGCTGTGTGTAGGTCTTTGAACATGAGCAGCAACAGCCTCCAATATGAAATCAGGGCCCTCCTCTCAGTAAACGTGTATTAAATATGAAGTCATGAAGCTAATGTAATCCCTCTATAAATTTCCTTCCTTTCCACACAGAGCGGGAAACAGATGGGAGTACATCTTGAAATATATAAAATCCAGAGGCCAAAGGAGTCAGGTACTTTCCAGTTCACTCAACAATGCACAGTATGCAAAAAGGAGCTCAAAAGCAGTTGGATGAAGATAAACATTTTTTCAGCATTTCATACTGAATGTGGAAAAATCTTTTTACAATGTGTAAGAAAGTCACTATTTTCTATAGAGCTGAGCGATAATTCAGTATTATCATGTATTGACTTCTATACATTAGGCTATATGTTCATATTATGACAATATGAACATATAGTGTTATTGTTTTCTGTTAAATGATTGAGTCAGCTTTTAGAGCTTCTTCCACAAACAGAAAATTAATCTGCAACTGTTCTAACGATCAATTCATCATTTAAAGGTCTAAGGATAGCGGGTGTTGTATTTTTCAATTGTCTGACGTGACAGTAAAAAACACACAAAAGTATGTTAAACGATAGTACACATATTGGGTATGTGGTACATAGTATGCGGTTTCAGATGAATATCTTATTGTTTATAGGGCTGCAACTATCAATTCATTTTATAATCTATTAACCTGGCGATCATTTTCTTGACTAATCGAATAATTCTATATATTCGATAATTTTTTTTTTTTTTTTTAAAAAAATCACAATTCCAAAGATTTTTCTCTTTTCCAATCAACAGCCCAAACCCCAAGATATTCAGTTATCAGTTACATTAAAATCAGAAAATCAATTTTTGAAGCTTTAACCAGGTCATGTTCAGCTTTTGTTCTTTAAATATGACTGAAATGATTAATCAATTATTTAAAAAAAAAAAAAAATGCTGATTAAGTTTTTGTTGATTGACTAATCCATTACTGGACTAACTGTTTCGGTTATGCAAATTTTAATAAAAACAAAACTTCCAGTTTCATGCACTTTACATCAATTTTACCATTTATACATGATTTTGCATACATTTACCATATTGTACTTCTGGATATCAATATCAGAAAAATACTCATACTAATAATGTGGTATTATTTTCAGCCATATCACCCTACCCTAACTTTCTACTCTGCATGCATTTCTGCAGTATATACAGTATTTATTGATTGTAAAACTACATTTCTTATTTACTTAAACTCCCACTAAACATGCGTAGTTAATTCATCTCTTGCAGAGCGAGACACTCCACTAGATGCTCTGCATTCCTTCATACCAGGCATCTCCTGGAATTTGACATACACCCCCCCCCCCTCACCCTGTCATCTGACTTTGTGTCACAAATCCATCCATCCAGTCATTCTCTCACAGACGCTGGAGACACACAAGCAGTGAGCGCCACAGGTCACTGGCCTTGGATTCCCAGCCTGTCGGGGCTCTCTGCTCTCTGTGACTGAATGACAAACCCCATCACCATGAAGTCAGCCTCGCCTCAGTCCTCCACCCCCCAGCTGTTCACACGGGAAGGGAGGAAGGATCATCTGGGCTGTCTGCCCCGGGCCATTCAGACACAGAGAAAAGAGTCTGTCTCTCAGCGGAAGCAAGAAGCTCTCCGGACAATAGTTATATTCTGCTGGAGGACTGGTCGGACACATGAACGGGCCAGCAAGGACGCTGAAAACCCCGCCAAACAGCTAAAAAGGGCGTTCCTGAAACATCTTCTCAAGCTCAGCCTGAATACTAGAGGCAGTCATGGTGGTTCAGGAGCCGTAATCACAAAACAAGCAAAAGCTAACAGTACTTACCAACTGCCCGAGTAAGCACAATCTCCTAAATATAAGAGTGTGAGTCCTAACTTTAAAGGTCCCATATTATAAAAAAGTGAGATTTTCATGTTTTTTTATTATGAAGCAGGCTTAAGTCCTATATAAATACTGTGAAAGTATCGAAACACTCAATCCACAGGGAAATACACAGAGCCCATATTCAGAAACTCTGCATTTGAAACAAGCTGTCAGGATTTCTGCCCATTGGTGATGTCACGAATATACAATATTTAGACCCTTGACACAGTTTTAAATGTAAACAGTCTAAATGTGTCCCAGTTTATTCCTGGTTGCAGTGTATGTGAATGACATCAGCTGACAGGAAGTACACATGGACCCAAGCTGTTGCCTAGCAATGCAATTCTGTTGCAATTCTGTTGCAACTCTGTCAAAATGCGCTAAAACGGAGCGTAAATACAGGCCTATTCAGGCCTGTATTTACGCTAACCCTAACCCTAACCCAAAGAGTATAGAAGCAAAGAAACGGAAGTCGCCGCCGCCATTTTGGACTGAAACGCTTATTGTATTTATAATATTTTATTGTTCAACACAGGCCATTTCTGTAGAATTTGACAATAAAATAAAAATAATTTTGTTTACTTTTGTACAGTGCTTTGTAGGTGGACATTTTACTGCCGTTCAGTAGTCGCATTCAGTCCAAAATGGCGGAAGCGTAACTTTGCTGCTGGGCGCTGATGTTGCAATGATATGAACAATTGACTTTAATTTCTTGGCAATATACTATACGTTCTTCGTCACAATCCCATTCTCTATTCGATCACCCAACATGCAGTTCTGACGGAGTACGCAGGTGGCTTAAAGGCCTGGATACACCAGAATTTGAAAAGAAATTGATTAATTCCAATGCAATCGGCGTGATCGGAGGATTTGAATGACGAGGGCAAAATTAATTAACACGAATGATCCGTGTAGAGTTCAACTTTGGTGAATTTTGACGTGCAAATCTGTGCAGTGGACCAATAGCAAGCTGTCTTGACAGCTCGTGAGGGGCCGGAGGGCCAGAGAGTCCAAATAAGAGGAAGCTATCATAGCATTTATTTAACTGTTCCACAAAACACAAACGGTTTGCAGACAGTCATGAGGCAGGAGTCGTCTTGTGAATAAACTGTGTGAACTTATTGTCTTGTTAGCGACCGAGCTAAGCTAAATGACCGTTAGCACACTTGTTAGCTTTGGGCGCTTTATCATCCCTCTTCAATAACTTTATTGAACGAAATGGCGTGCAATGGTGATTGAACAGGGGAAAGTAAACTCAGCAGAAGAGAGAAAATAGAGAGAAGCTCAGGGAGCTGTTGTGACTGAGCTAATGGTTAGCTCGCCAGCTACAGCGGTTCACCACTAGCCCTGCTAGTAGCCACCATCACAAAGCTTCTGGTGTATAGAAGTAAAACCAGTTCAGTCATTGGTTTTCCTAAATAAAGTGTTTAAAAGAGCTCAAAGTTTTCTCTATTCCGACCAATTTAAAAGCGCATACTTCACATGACCTACAACAGAAGATACTGGTTGCTATGCCTCAATATTATCCTCGAGCGGGATGCGAGTGTGACCTCAAATTAACATGTCAGTGGGGAGAAAACAGCTCAAACGTTGCGTGCTGCCACTGTTGTGCCGGAGCAAACACAAACACATAAGTTCCTGCGGCCGTGTAATCATCACAGACCACTTTCTCAAAAACAGATGTGGAGCATCACTGGTTGCAATCGCACATCTGTTCGAGTCGCAGTATCCATGGAGACTAAACACAGAATACATACAGTTTGTTCGAGAGAGATCTTCAGGCCCTGAACAGGACTGGTTGTTATTCGTCATGTAACTGGAACTACGAGCTGATTTCCTGCATGATTTTACACGTGTGGGAAGCGCCGTGTCATGCCAATCCTCATAGAGAAAAAGCCTTGATTTTCCTGTACTCTGGGCCCGGCTGCTTCCTTCTAGTCATCCACCTCCAGGGTTGTTACATAATACAACATAGCGCTGCTTTTAGCTCCACAAAGGAGACCATTTGAATGCTCTCTGAAAAACACAGTTACAGGCTTCAGTGGCTACGAGAACATGCGTTTACTTTGTCTCTTTCAGCGCCTCTTCTAGTCGTTTAAACATCCTGGGCAGCAGATAAAAGACTCTTAACATAAACTGGAAGAAAGTGCACAATAACTTGAACACGGAGCGTAAAGGAGCATCTCCCTATAGCCAGTGAGAAAGACTTGTACAGTATACAAGGAAGAGGAGGAGGGGGCATATTTTCATTCCACAGGCACAGCTTCAGTCAGATAAGAGATAACTTTATCGGCCATTCATGAGAGAGAGAGAGAGAGAGAGAGAAAGAAACAGTAACGCGTCTCAGAGCTCTAAATAATGAGGTGGCTGACTCTTTAGCATGCAGCTTGAAACCTCACTGCTTAGCATATGAAACAAGGAAGGAGACGGTTAGTGCAAATACCCTTCACTCAGCGCTTCCTGAGATGTGCCTTTCTCCAGCCCAGATGGCCGTCATTAAGATGCTGCTGCCAAGTCTGGAAGGCTTTGATTTATTTGGGAGCAGAGATTGTATTTTAAGTGCATTGCTGGAAGTATATTTACTAAAGTACTGTTCTTAAGTATAAGTTTTGGGTACTCTATTTGATGCTTCTTTATACTTCTACTCCAGTACATTTCTGAAGCAAATATTGTACTTTTTACTCCACTACATTTGTTTAGTTGTCGTTGCTTTTCAGATTAACACACAAGGCATTGTTAAAGAAGACTTGTATAAAGCTAGTTGGGGCTACTTGTCACATTTCAGATGTCTGAGGTGTTAGCGGTTCCACCAAAGAGTGATTCCCTCTATTAGAAAATCTAAAAATTTGAGCAAAGTCCAAAATATGAATACAAATTAGGGATGCTAATTTTGAATTTTTTTTTTAAACTGATAACCAACCCTCGTTAACCGATTATTAACCACTAACCGACGAGATTAGTGCATCGCATGCAGCTGTGCGCCAGCTGCATTGTATAAAACAGACACCTGAGTCCCCAGTTCACCCGTCTGGGAGAGTTTTGCTCAGCTTTTTAATTAATCTGTAATATTTCTTTTAACCATTTTAACTGATAGCATTAATCCATTAAATCCATTAAAACATATTAATATCTGTTAATTATTAACATCCCTAATACAAATGTATGTATCAGAACTTCTTTTTTGGCTTACTTTCACATTAATCATCTCACGAACCCTCAGATTTATCGTGTGACCCTTTGGAGGGGCCCGACCCCTAGGTTGGGAACCACTGTACTGAACTACCTATAGTAGTTAAATCTAGCTCCACCTTAAAGTTACAATCTGGAAGGTCAGTGTTGCCTTTGTAACGTCAGTCAGTTGGCAGTTGGCAGTTGGCAGCTGGCATTGGACTTGAAATTGTTTTTGAAGTTTCCTCATCTATAGTCACCACTATTTTCTTTGTGTGTGCAGCCATAGCAACCGTTTACTCGTAATGCTAACAGAGACCGGAAAAAAACATTATGCTGCTTGTAATTTTTCCCAGGAATGTCGTCACAGACAGAGTTCGTAATACTGCAAACATAAGGGCTTTCATCAGTGGGCCATGGGCTCGAGATTATTACTTTATATACTGATGCATCAGTGTTAACAAACTAATGATGTTGTATATAAAGATATACCTGTCTCGGCAGTTCATTTTTGCCGAATTTCTATGCATTTTTCCCGTGTACATAGCACCTTTTGTTAAACTGTCCTTTACCCCACATGCATGGCAACTTGTTTCCAGCACAAATTCAGCTATAAGTCTGACTTGTGATATTGACATTTAGTTAATTCGACAAAGTAATAAAGCTGCCAGTAACCCAAAATACAAGAAATTTATACAGACGCCTATAAAAATCTACAAATCTTTTGTGATGATCAATCAAAAAAACATGATCATAGAACAGGTTTACTATTTATACCCACAAATGTAGCAGCAAAATGTAAGAAATAAAACTATAATTACAGTCTATTTACATTTAAAGTGATTTTACTCCATTTTTGGGACTTTTTCTTTGGAAGTCTACACTATGTATGCCATTGTAAATCACTGAAAATATGCAAGTATGGTCGACAGACATGTGACACCAGCACTTTCCACTGGAATCCTCAGTTTGTGATCTATAAATAAAGTTATGTTACTTACTATACATTAAACATGCTCAGTGTATTCAGTACTTATAATACTTCTGTACAGTGCTTTTATTTTAGTGTTGAATGCAGGACTTATACTTGTAATGGAGTATCTTTACATGTTTGTATTGGGTGCTTTTACTTCAGTTAAGGATCTTCCACCACTGAGTCTAAAAGATTCCTCCCTGAGAAGCTCTTGACTCATTGGGAGCAGAGGACCAGGTTTAGATGTGGGTGTAGAAAATTCCTGACTTATTTATGTAACCTTTGGTGCACAGCGCTCAGGGGCTTTGGTGCAGGCTGTGTGGGGAAGCCTTCAGTTTCCTCTGATCCAATGACTAGTGACACTGTCCGAACTACATCAATCAGTCAACGACAGAAAATGTATAATTTAAGTCATTTTTTAAGCAAAAAATCCCAAACATTCATTAGTTACAGCTTCTCCCTATCAAGGATTTGCTGCTTTTCTTTGTTTTCTGTCAAAGTAATGTATTTGGGTTTTAGGCTGTTAAGTCAGACACATTTTGAGGTGAATATTTCACTTTTTGTGTAATTTTTTTTTTAGACCAGACAAGCAACTAATCAATTATAAAAGAAAGAAAAAAATAGTTGCAGCTCCAGTTTGAACTGCATCCTTTGGGCAGGAGGAGCTCATGTATAAGGAAAACCAAAAAAGTAAATCATCTCAATGTATAACCTTTATTAATTCTGGATTAGGACTACGGTACTTTGATTGCTAAATATAAAAAAAAAAAAAAATGAAGAAAATTCAGACAACGTGAGGAGCAACAGTCAACAGATCTTTGATCTCCTTCTCAGCCCATGTGACAACTCATATGGCTGCATTGCTCATCATCATCATCATGCCTACTGTAAGACACGACAGACATGCAGGCTGTGAAATTACACACAAATCTGACTGATGATCCAAAACTGTAATTGTAATCCAGACACCATTTATCATTGATCAAGGTATTAAAATCATCCCACTGACATTGAAGTCCAACATGCAACAGAACAGAGAAGACGCATGGAAAACAATCGCAGTTGCATTCAATGTCTGGGATAAATAATGTGAATTAACCCGCACACATGCCAGAAAAGCGGGCAAGTTGTCATTGAGTTTCATGTTCTTACCTAAACCGGGGTGAATCTTTAATACATTCTTCAAAATCCACCGTCATCTTGGGCTGGAAGGTAAAGTTTTAACGCGGTTAAAAGGAGGATTTCATGTCCCGGGTGTAGAGTAAAGGTTTAGAGAGATGTTAAGTATCCGATAGAGTGATCCGATCGTGCCGCCGTGTCTCCTGCTCCTGCAGCGGTTCAGTCTCTCTCTCAGTCCGCTCTGATGCTCTGATCATCCGGAGCTGCCTCGCTCAGTACTGGACATGGTGCTGCCTTCAGGTACTCCTGATAAACTCGGATTTTTTTATACTCGGATTTTTTTCACATTCGACGTCGCAGTCTTTTAGTGGGAAGAGTAACATTTACTCCAGTACTGTGAGTACACTTTTGAGGTGCTTGTACTTTATACTCTTACTCTACTACATTTCAGAGAGATATATTGTACTTTTTAATCCACTACATCTCTTTAAAAAATCCACTTCATCTATTTAAAATATAAAAGTTTTTTCCCACAGGCCATCAGACTTTTAAATAGATAATTCATACGACACCTTCTCACACAAAAAGCCTCAATCATACATCTTATACTGTATATACTGTACATGTTCTTAATGTACATGTTCTTAATTTGCCTTGTACAAAGTATTTCTAATATATGTACATTCATACTTCCTGATATGTATATGTTCTTAATATGCCTTGTACAGAGTATTTCCTTTTATAGTTGTAATATAACTTATTATTTTTAATGGAGTTTCCCGCAAAAAGCATTTCACACAATTGTACTTGTATAACCGGCGTGACAATAAACATCTTGAATCTTGAATCTTGAATTTAACAGCCAATGGTGGAAGGAGATCTTTTACTTGAGTAAAAGTAGTAAAAAAAAATACCACAATGTAGAAATAAAGAAAAATCCATGCATTCAAAATTACAAATTAACAAGTACAGAAGTATAAGCGTTAAAGTATACATATGTACCAAAAGTATAAGTACTCATTATGCAGACTGGCCCATTTCAGAATAATAGCCTACAGTATATATATTATAAGATGAATTTATAATTATGGATGCTTTCATGTGTACATTACTTTAATGTTGGAGCTGGAAAAGATGGGGCTCATTTTAATTCAACTTAAAACGGTCACTATATCCTAGTTCATGAGACAGGTAATCTGAAAAAAAAGTCATGTGCCTCTGTGTCCACTGGTGCGTCCCTCTGTCGTCTATGAGCAGCTGTCACTGCAAACTCTGATTAAACGGTCAAACTAGGCAGTGTTGATCAAATATGAATCAATATTCTGTTACTGTAATGCCTTTTTCTCACCTAAAATTTTTTCAGAAACATTTTGTAGTGTACTGTTTAGCTGTAAAATGAAAAAGTTTGTGACCCGGCCGCCATGTTGAGATCAGTTGAGGAAATACCAAGCACCGCACCCCAGCCGGAGCAAATTTTCTCATTTTACAGCTAAACAGTACACTACAAGATGTTTCTGAAAACGTTTGAGGCGAGAAATAGGCATTACAGTAGCAGAATATTAATGAATATTTGATCAGCGCTGCCTTGTTTGACCGTTTGATTGGAGTTTGTGAGTGATTTACAGCTACCACCATTGAATGAACAGCCAACAGGAACGCTCTCTCTCGCTCTGAAATGACCTGTGATTGGCCAAAGTCTCAAGACACGGGCTAGATTTTTTAAAGCCTGAAAACAGAGCCATGATTAGGTGCAGAACAATTGAATTACAATATGCTGAAAGGTTATTATGTATTTTTTGCCCAGTGATTTAAAATATATTCTACCTACTGCAGCTTTAAGTCCAGTACTTGTGTAAATGTACTTTGTTACTTTCCACAACTGATCATAGCAAATTCCGTCATTTAACAACTGCACAATATGGTTTTGCCCACAACTCGTAAGATTTCCAATAGCACTTGAAAGCAACACGTGTTCATCCCTCTGCATGGGAATGAGTATAACGCTGACGTCACATTCCATCTAATTTGAATGAATACAACATGTGCAATAATCTCCACATATGAAAGATATTTCCTTGTGAGATTCAGTCGTGTTTTTTTTATTATTATTGTTTTCTATTGAAACGGCAAAAAGAAAACATTTAAGTTTCAGTCACTTTAGGTACAAATATGTTAGTTTGCTGTGCTGATAACCACGATCGCTCTCATTCTGTTATTGATTGCATTTTCAACGAAGAGACAAAATAATCTCAATTTTTCAGCTACATACTCATCAGAGAAGTGTGATGAATGTATTTTTATAATCTGGAGTGTGAACTCAAGCAATGAATAAGCAAACACCCACGATGGCTTCACTTTGGTTGCTTCACAGAAATGCTCCCTATACAGTCAGATTCACCCCTCTCATCTTTTTCACACCTCTGCAGTGTGGTTTTCCATGTCAGACCATCCTGTTTTACTGTTGTGCAAGCTGTGAAAATCTATTTAATGTAAAAGCCTGATGATTGATTCTGAAACACTTTAAAGAAACCTCTAACACATCCTAGGGTTGCTATATCTATCTACTTTCCCATGCCGCTGTTAAATGAGGGTATCTTAAGTGCATCAATTTCCCCAGCAAGGCTATTACTAATTCACAGGAAATGGGAAAGCTTGGAGAAAGAGCGCCTGCTTGGGATTTCACTGCAGGTTTTCATAGAGCGCCATTGTTCCTTCCGATCCCGTCTTTAAAAAGGCTGCGGCTCAGGCCATGAATGGAAATGATCTCATCCACTCTCAGCAAGAGTGTCCTGACTAAATACCACCATCAGTCCCTGACATAATCTCAGAGGAAAAATACACACATGCTTTTTTAGCCACGCAAGGGATGGTGATGTCGGTTGGTTGGTCCACCACTTTGATTTCATGTCAATACCTATTGGATGGATTGCCATCAAATGCTGTACAGACATTCATGGTTCCCAAATGACGTATTCTACTGACTTTGGAGATCCCCGTTTCTCCAATGACCTTGACATTTAGTTCTGAGAGAAATGTCTCAACAATGGTTTGATGGATTGCCATGAAATTTGGCACAGACATTCATGTCCCCTTCAGGATGAACTTAAATAACTTTGGTGATTTTCATCTATAGCACCATCATCAGGTCAAAATTTGAATTTGTCCAATAGTTTGTTCATGGCCTACCTACAAAACTGATGACATTCCCATCAGCATCAGCTACACTTTGTGTTTTGTGCTAATTAGCAAATGTTTGCATGCTAAAATGCTAAACCGAGATGATGAACGTGGGAAACATTCTGTGCGTTCCATTACCCGTACTACCATACTATTTAGTATGCCAGAAAATAATTTAGTATGTCCCAATACACAGTATGTCAAAGCATGCCAAAAATACCAGGAAGTCCTACTGCATCCGGTCACATTTTGCAGTATGCAAGCCAGCATGCTTTTCTGGCTGTTCTGACCCACAATCCTCTGTGCAGTGGATATATGAGCAAGAGGGTCAAAGTTCAAGGCGCAATGTTATGACGAAGTAGTTTGGAAGGGCAGCTGCAGTATGTACTAAAAGTAAAAAGGAAAGGTATGCGATTTGGAACAAAGCCATTATAACTGCTGGGCATCAGCATTGTCATCGTGAGCATTTAAGCATGCTTATGTTAGCATTTAGCTCAAAGCACCACAGTATGGAGGACCACAAGAGTCACAGAAATAGTAATAAAGCATTTAATTTATAAATAACTAGTTAAACAATTTAAAAAAACATTAATACATTTGTTTACAAATTGATTCATTAATCTATGAATAAATGGACTAAATTACAAAGTAATTAATTATTTGACATTTTAAAGAGCAATAAAAAGAAGTATTAGAAAAGGAATTTACAAATGAAATATTATTCCATCAATAAATTAAACAAGAGATTTACAAAAACACTAGTTATTAATATATGAAACGCTTTATTACTATTTCCTTGACTCTTGTGGTCCTCCATACAGCTGTGCCAATGTCCAGCCTCACAGAGCTGCAAGTATCCCTGTAGCTTGTTTTAGCTCTGCTTGAGGTAAAAAAAAAATCAATTCCACCATAACCTGGAGATTATAAACCGCACCAGGACTATCACCAGTTATACAGAAGAAGCCTGCGGCACAAAAAGCAACCAATATGGTGGCTCCTCTGTTTTCTTTTTGCTGCTTTGGGGACTAAAACAGCACCGTCTTTTGACTCCCCCCTCACCATCCCCCCTCTCCCTCTCTGATTCATCCCCAGTTCCTTCTACTAATCTGAGATCAAAGCACCTACTGCTTCTTTATGAATGTGTTGAGTCAGCAGTCGAATGATCTGAAAGTGCACACTGCTGGAGAAACTTCAGAGCAAACTTGGTAGCGTGCATAAAATCTATACCGTTCTGGATTGTATTAACAGCAGTAGCAGCAGCGCATGATATCATAGGTACAGACATTCTATTACCATTGTCAGGTTTTATACAGTATATCCAGTACTTTGGTTTATGGTCAAAATACTTGCAAAACTAATGACATTCCCATCAGCCTCAGTTGTACTTTGTGTTTAGTGCTAATTAGCAAATATTAACATGCTAACACACTCAACTAAGGTGGTAAACATGGTACACATTTGACCTGCTGTCATTTTGAGCAAATTAGCATGCAGACATTAGCATTTAGCTGAAACCCTGCTGTGCCTTAATGGGCGTTCAGACAGAAAACAGCCTTGCGTTACTGATGTTGTTACTCTCAGATGGAGCCAGGCTAGCTGTTTCCCCTTGTTTCCAGTCTTTATGCTTTTGCTTCATATTCAACGGACAGATATGAGGGTGTAAATTTCATCAAGAAAGTGCGAGTGTATTTCCCAAAATGTCTAACTATTCCTTTAAAGGTCCCATATTGTGCTCATTTTCAGGTTCATACTTGTATTTTGTGTTTCTACTAGAACGTGTTTACATGCTGTAATGTTCAAAAAGCACATCATTTTCCTCGTACTGTCTGCTTGAATATACCCTTATTTATCCTGTCTGAAACGCTCCGTTTTAGTGCATTTCAACAGAATTGCGTTGCTAGGCAACAGCTTGGGTCCTTGTTTACTTCCTGTCAGCTGATGATATTCACATCCACTGCAACAGGAAATAAACTGGGACCCATTTAGAATGTTTACGTTTAAAACCGTGTAATGGTCTAAATATTGTATATTTCTGACATCACAAATGGACAGAAATCCTAACGGCTTGTTTCAAATGCACAATGAATACGGGCTGAATACGGGCTGTGTGTATTTCTCCGTATATTGATTGTTTTGATAGTTTAACAGTATTTATAAAGCACTTATACCTGCTTTATAATATAAAAGACATGAAAATCTCACTTTTTACAATATGGGACCTTTAAGATTTGGGACTCAGTGAGGTTTTATGGGGCAGATTCAGAGTCATATGATGAACAGAGTTGGGTGCTTGACAGCAAAATGATTTACAGTGGAGACTGCCTAGCTATGGTATCAGTAATGGACTGTTCACCCCCTGCTGCTTTTGTTTCCTGTGTGGCTTCGAACAGGAGCGGAGATGAGGCTCGTCTGGCTTTGCGCAGGGAAAGTGAGTGGAAGGGAGCTGTCAACTCCCATTTTTGCTCCCGTCAGAGGCCCTCTCATGGCAGACACAAGCACTGCCGCAGTGTGACTGTGGAATCACTGGGAGAGATGTGTGGGTCTCTGGGAGGGTGACCTACTTTTGCTCCTCTCTTTGGTCTACTGGAGAGAGCTGCGAGTTGCACTGCTGAGCACACAGCTTGTAATGTTATCCCTTCTGACTGCAGGTGCAAGCCTCTACAAGACACTAGCAATGAGGCATGTAAAAATGCTGCATGAATGTTCTGTATTATGCATGCATATGTCTTCTCAGCACCGACTCGCTCCAAAATGTATTCCCAAGTCTATTTTAAATTCATTTTAATCTTGCCATAGGACTGCTGCGCTCACACTAGTGGTGATATGTGTGTGTGTGTGTGTGTGTGTGTGTGTGTGTGTGTGTGTGTGTGCAAAGTGTACTTAGAAGGTGGATGGAAGTGTAGAGACATGCTGGCATGATCATCATAGTATTGTAGTATTTGTGTGATACTGTTTATGTTTATGGCAGAGCTCTGCAGACTTCTCTAGTTAAATTAGAAGATTAATACCACTCTTGTCTTAGTAAATATGAAGTGACTATCAGCAGCTGGTTAGCTTAGCTTAGCACAGAGACTGGAAACAGAGGGAAACAGCTAGCCTGGCTCTGTCCAAAGGCAACAAAATCCATCTTCCAGCACCTCAGAAAGGCCCTGACACATCAAGCCGATGGCCATTGGCCAGTTTAGGACCGTCGGTGAGCGTCTCTCGGTCTAGTTTTTGAGGTGTGTCCTGCATCATTGGCTCTAGTCTGCCCGTGTCTGAGGTTTTTCGGCCAATTCAGCATGTTGAATCAGTGGCGGAGCCCGCCAGTGAGAGAAATCACTCTGATTGGCTGTTCAGCTTAAAGGAATCAGTGCACGAGAAGAGAAACGGAAGAGAGAAAGTGAGATTACAGTGTGTGAAAATGGTTGGCAAACGCCGATTTGTTTCATCTACATATAACAATGGCTTATATCCGTCGTACTCGGTCTTCCAAATTCCCTTTTTTAATGATGAATACAGACTACCGCCGCCTGCTGGTGTGGAGTTTTTGACTCTCACGCAGGCTCAGAACGTACAAGGTAACTGGCCGTAACTGGTGGTGTAGTCTTTGCGGTGTGTTCAAGTGCAACTTGTCGGCCAAGACAAAGGCGACGTGAGGCGACGCAACAGTCAGCCTTTATCGCCGCTAATCCTTTAATGTCGGGTTGGTGTATCTGGGCCTTAAAGCTCACTAATTAACACGTATATATACTGTATATAGTGTTCATTTAATCTGTACAAAAACTGATGTGTAAAAAAAAATATTTTTACATTTTACGAGGGGTTATGTGCTGAACTATTTCTTGGCCAGGCAGCCAGTGGAGACTCCAGGAGGTTACTGGTCCCAGCCAAGAAATAGTCTGGCACATAACTTAAAAAAACTGCAAATTTCCATCTGTACGCTTCAGTTTTGATACGGATTAGATAAACGAGATGTAATGTGTTAATTAGTGGGTACTAGTGGTTCCCAGTGTGGGGGTCGGGAACCCCACAGAGGGTCACAAGATGATGAACTGGATAGGAAAGCAGAATTTCTGTTGCACCGAATAATGATTATTTTTTCAGACTTTCCTCTAATCTTTAGCTTTTTTTCATGTGAATTACTTATACCTCTAAAAATATTCAAATAAAACAAGGTCTCTGGTTGAACTGGTCATAACTGGTAGACTTGTGCAACCAGTGAGAAGGGGTCACAAGTAGACATAGCTTGTGTCCCAAACAAAAACTTTGGGAACCACTGAACTGAAGGATACTGCATGTTGTGATACTAACACTCATTTTAATAAATTATATTCTCGATCTGCATACTGGGTCACATCCAAAAGCCCTTGACACATGACCTTTCTGAGTTTGAAACCCCCCTCCCTATTACCAGAAGTTGTTTGCAGTCATGCTAACATCACTGCTGACTTATTTAGCAGCACTGCCAATGTACATTAGCCTGTGTAGCCAATGTCTCTCAGCCAACGTGCCTCTCTGCCTCTGCAGCTCTGAGCTTCACTCGTGGGGGTGTTACGACTCTCAGCATCAGTTCCACTGCATCAGCAAAATAACTTGGGAGTGGAGGTGGAAGGATTCCATGCTTTTAATACAGCTATATGTTTTCATGGTACTTCTAAGTAGAAGTAGATGATGTTAAATAAATGCACAGCCCATGAAACCCCCTTAAAACTTACAAGGTCTACAATACCAGTGTTCCCACTCTTTTCTAGAGACCATTTTCCATGACTTTCCCTGGACATTTTCAGTGATGATCTAGCTGATATGACAGACAGGGATCGCGCCATACACTAATATGTTCCTCTCTGTGGAAGTCTGATTTGCAAACCTTTACATACCTAAATGTACGATTCTAAGTTAGAGTCGATTTAGCTAGGATTATTAACTGCCGCTGACTCCTATTAATTTGTCACACCATACTTTAGCTCCTTTACTAGTAATATAATTAAGTGGAGTCTTTAACGAGGCTAATCACACCCACTGTGAGCTACCGCTACAAAAGGTAAACCTTTCATGTTATGTTATCCATTTTACCAGACAGCATTTAGGGCTCCCATTCACTGTTTTGACGCCAGCTTACCATTCATAAACATTATTATCCAGCTCTCTCAACAATGCCCAACCAGATGGCAACCTCTGGTTCTGAAAAGAGAAGCATATGCTTAAGTACCTTAAACTTGCATTCTTTCTACTAGCCAGCAGGGGGCGACTCCTCTGGTTGCAAAAATAAGTCTGATTGGATAGAAGTCTATGAGAAAATGAGCCTACTTCTCACTTGATTTATTACCTCAGTAAACATTGTAAACACAAGTTTATGGTCTCGATTGCTAGTTTCAAGTCTTCTTCAATACAGCAAAATGTTCATTTAGTACATTTAGGTCCCATTTAGAGTCAAATAGACCATAAAGCAGGGTGTGCTTTAGGGCGTGGCTACCTTGTGATTGACAGGTTGTTACCACGGTGATGTCCGGTCTGGGTCTGAACTTTAATCCTCTCACAGTGTGTTTTCAATTCATGATAGTTAACTGTAATATTTTGGTCGCCTAAAAATGTCTTATTCAGCATTTGGTTGTACTTTGCTCCACCTCTTGTGTCAATTCTGGTTGCCCAAAAAGCCCAAAATCAAAACTTCAAAATCATAGCCCAAAAACCAATAGGTGTCGTCACGGTGCCTACGTCCACTTCTTAAATACAGTCTGTGCCTATGTGCCCAACACACATTTGAAACCATTGTTTCCTGCCAGAGTTGAATCACAAACCTTAAACCTTTGCAGGCAAAACAAGCTAGCAAGCCTGTCAACTTTAGCAACTGAACCAAACATGCTGCTAACCAATTTAACATTATTCAGTCATTTAAAACAAGTTGGGAAGAAAGCAACGTTATGTAATGTCATCCAACCTGCATGTGCTACTATGTGACGTGACGTGTTGTTCACAGCATTTCCACAACATAACCGATAGCAGCCTGTTCAAAATACTCTCGTTCATAAACTACCATTTGAACTAATTCCCTTTCTTTCTGAGAGATGAGCAGATCGATACCATTCTTCATAATGACAGTGGTATTGAGCTTCTCATGGAATTTCCCAAAAAGTCAAACTCCTCCTTTAAAATCTCATCTGGTTTGAAATAGGTGAAGAAAATACATTTAGGGCCTCACGTGTGTGGAAGAATTAAAGCTCTACGAATTCTGTATTTGTGACACACTCATTAGCACCATATCGGGTCACTTAGCACGTCAATCTTTAAGAACACAATGCACTAATGAACAGACGCTCCCTGAAGCAGCGAGTCATTAGGAGTTTTGACCTTGGCTCCATTGTGTATTAATCGTGTTAGGGTGAGCCCAATGATTTTAAGGAGTCGCAGGCTTTACAGCCCAAAGCCCGTCAGCACTGGCCCAGCTCCTTATCCACTCTGCAGTATGTGGTTCCTGTCAGTGATTCCTGTGAGGGAAACTGTGACAGGATCCCCATAAAAAGTGGATAGGGTGAGTACTGGGTCAACACTGGAACAGAAACAAAGGAAAGTACTAGTACAGGAAGCCTGTTTCACTGTGTCAGCTAGACTGGTATCAAATATTCAGATGCCCAAAGGCAATCCAAATCCTTGACACCAGGTTGTAAGGATGGTAGGGTTCAGTGAATGGTGAAACCGGGTCATGTAGGGTGTGGCAAAGCAGCTGACCTCTTCAGAAATATGAATTATTTGGTTGAAACTATCAACACAAGAATAAAGTAGCCAGTTCATCCCGATGTTGCAATAACAAAAAAAGGCCTAGAAATAGTTTGACATTTTGGCGTATTTCACTTATTCACTTTTGAGTTAGACAAGATCGATACCACTTTCATGTCTGTTCATTAAATATGAAGCTACAGCCAGGACACGATTAGCTTAGCTTAGCATAAAGATTGGATGCCGGTGGAAACAGCCTGGCTCCGATCAAAGGTAAAAAAAAAAAAAAAAGCCTACCACCACAAATTGTTGTTTTCACACGTTGGTTATTGTAAAGATGAAACACAAGATATAATGTGTTAATTAGTGAGAGGCGCTGTTAGGTTAAAGCTAACCGTCTCCTGGCTTCAGTTTCATATTTAATGGACATAAGTCTGGTGAGAATAAGCATATTTCCCCCAAAAAAGTGCAGATAGTAGCGATTGCAAGTAACTTCTCTCCCAAGCCATCCTCACCGGAAAAAAAGTCTGTATAGGTTGCAGCGGTCTTAAACTGGGATTCCACCGACCTCTAGTGGCTGTAGTAATTATGACATGAGTAGTAGCAGTAGTATAAAGAGTGTCAAAGTCCAGATAGAGAGGATGTTGGGGTGGGGGGGTCGATGGATGGATCAAGGTAGGTAAGGTAACCCGCAAGTTAACTATTCAACGTCAATGCCTAACCTTAATCATCTCGCGAGAGTTTCGCAACTTGTGTGTTACCTTCTAGACACGACCCCAGGAGACTGATAGTCGTGTGCTGCATGTGTGAAACCAAAAGTCAAACATGTTGAGTTATTTTAAGTTACTTAAACATACACACGTACTTATTTTAACCCAAAACGTGATCTTTTCCTAAACCCAACCAAGTCATGTAGGTCGTTTGGAGAGTCATTGGCAAACAACATATTCTGGCTCTCCAGTGATCCTAAGGTGATTGCCTAAGTAACCAACAAAGGCACTGTGAGTGCTCTCTTGTGTACACTTGGTTTTACACACCTTACAGCGTCTCAGCTTGGACATTTTTGTTCATTTCAACAATTCTGCTCAGCAAACACATCTGGCCGATGAAGGTGAGCACTTGTTTTTCTGTGCACATTGTTTTGAGGGGAAAAGTAGGGCAAGATGAGCTGCAGGCTCGTTAAGTACCCACCCACTGAATCACGACACTGATGATAACACACACACACACACGGATCAACATGGATACATCTCAGCTATAATAACTAAACTAGAATAGCAGGGAGTTATTTTGGTGGTATGATTTCTTGACCACACTTCTTTTCTTTTTTTCATCTCTCACAAACTAGTTCAGATTTTAAAGCGTCTGATTCAACACGTGATTGATTTTGGACATCAAAGGATGGATTTTATATCAGATGACCAGAAACAACAGACCTGAGGGTGTCTGACAGAGGCAGCCTCCTCTCTCTCGGGTACGGCTGGACCAGATCCTGAGAAATGAGACGGAAGCTGGTGTTGCTAGGCGATGGCTCAGTGATGCTGAGGGAGGCGGGATGAAGAAATCCTGCAGACGAGCAAAGGAGTCTCAGATACTTCACATACTTCACACCTCACATACTTTATTTGGTCAAGGTCCATCTACCGTCTATGTCCACCCACACCATGCTACCTGTACCAAAGTAACTAGGAACCCTGATTTTACAAGGTGCTTTAGATTAAGACAAATTATACATAATCATTCACTTTCTGTTCACATTTTTAGGGATGGCAATGTTGTTCTGTTGGTTCACCACATTGGTCCAGACTGAAATATCGCCACAACTATTGATGGATTGATATGAAAGTTTGAACAGACATTCATGTTCCTCAGAGGATAAATCCTACTGACTTTGGTGATCCCCTCACTTTTCCTCTAGTGCCACCATGAGGTGGACATTTGTGGTTTTTAGTGAAATATCTTGAGTACTGTTTGATGGTTTGCCATGGAATTTGGAAAAGACATGCATGTTCCCCTCAGGATGAATTGTAATAACTTTAGAGGTCCCGACTTCTCATCTAGCGCCACCGAGATGACATTTCTGCAAAACTAATAACATTCCCATCAGCCTCAGCTGTACTTATTGCTACTTAATGTTAGCATGCTAAAATGCTGAACTAAGATGGTGAGGGTGGTATATGATACCTGCTAAAGATCAACATGTTAAAGAAAATTTGCATTCCGATGTTAGCATTTAGCTCAAGGCATCGCTGTGCCTAATTGAGTAGCTTCACAGAGCCACTAGCTGTAGACTCAAGGTCTAGGGATGCACCGATACCGATACCGGATCCGATTTACGGCCAACACTGACTCAAATAGTTGGATCAGATATCGGTGACAGTGGGGACGATTAATTCAATTAAATTCTATCTTTATATACTATATACATTATATTTTGTTTTGACCTATGTGTTGCTGCATTCAAAAGGTTTGTTCACGCATCCCTATCTCAGTCTTGTTTCACATTTAGAATTTTAAAATATGTCTTAATGTAAAACTTCTGTTCTACAAACAAAATATGCAGTTAATGAAGATCATCAGACAATACAAAATTTAATAGCAGGTCGTACATTAGTCATAGTGGTCACACACTGTAGTTTAGTTTGAGTCAATCCCACATTCACCACCCTGGTGCCGTAAATACTCACAATAGCACCCAATGTGTACTAACCCAACACTGAAATTAATCCCAAATAAATGCATATTTACTTCTGTTTAAGTAATGTTAACTAGAAATTACAGTGTACAGCTGTTTTCAAAAATTAAACTTTACATTTGTGACCCGTTTAAAGATTTATGTCTTCAGTGGGAACCACAGGGCTGAATGCTACAGAATGGGTAGGGACGTCATACAGTACTGAGAGGCGGACTAACGCATTGCTGGTTTTGGTCTTTTCATTTCTTCATGATTTATTGACAGTAATAAAAGTATAGAATAATGTCAATCTTATCTTTTAATAAAATAAAAACAAAAACATACAACAAAGGATAGCAAACAATATCACTGTAAACAAACAGATTCAGGTCAGTTCCTTCACATAATGTTTATAACACAATGCTGCCACCATGTGGTCGTTTTTGACAAGAGCACCTTTATAGGGCAATGATACAAACCATCTTCCAACATCTCCTCTTCTTGGTGTCAGGGGCTCAAGTTGGACGTTTTCCTTCTTTTTCTTGTCTTTAACTCTGTGACACAAACAAAAACAGGTGAATGTGAAATCATGTTCAGACTCTTGAAGCTACAGGGAAGTGAACTGACAGTTGGTAACTTACCGACGACAGCACTGCTGGTATCACTGTGATGGAGTGCACTTACTTCATCCGCGGTGACTGCAGGCCTTGATGCCTGTAACAGGTATTTAGGTACATGCTGAGAAAGAAGAACAAAAAATCAGATCATTTATGGACATTAACACCAATGTTATGGAAGGTTGTCTTTTACAGATTGGGAAGCAAAACGTAACACCTAATTCATCCACTGAATTTTGTTTTAGTAAATAAATCAGATAACCAAAAATGAGGTACAACCTGCACTAAACTGAATTTTAATAATGCACAATGATCTGCCTCTGAGCATCTTATCCTTACTCTTATTGTTGCATGGTTTTTCTGTTTTTCGTGAATGTTTTTATGTATTGTATGTATAGTGCCAGTATTTTAAACTGTCTTATTGTGTTTTTGTGTTTATGTTTTATAGGCTACAAATGCAATTCCCTATTGTGGGACAGTAAACTGAACTGAAAGAGGCCAACTCACATTTGCTTTAGGGATGCACCGATCACACTTATTCTCTCCCGTTACAGATACCTAAACTACCCAATACCAGTTCTCTCTTTTCCAAAATCTAAAATCTTTAACAACAAATTACAGCATATTGAGAGTGGGGACGTCTGTGTCTTGACCTCATGCTGTCTGGTAGATAAACAGATGATACTCTCTCTGTGTAATGTTGAACTGACCCAGGAGGTTTGGGGAGGAGGATGAGGACTGGCGCTGGCTCTGCTCTGGATCCTCTGGCTGTGTCGTCGTTCAGTGGAGCTGCTGGGACGATTTACGGTGGAGGGCCGAAGGCGACTGCTGGTAGATGCAGTTTCATCTACTTCAGCTAGGAGGTCCGTTAGTTCTCCATCACTGATCTCCCCCTCCAACATGGAGCCGTCTGTGCAGGGACAGTTTCACAAAATGAAAAACGAAATAATATACTGTAATATTCTACAAAAATCTATTCCTTTACTTCCTGAAAAACTGATGATGATTCATGTTGATATGAGTATTTAATACTTGACAAATCTCCCTTTAAGGTACATTTTGAACTTAAAATCTCACAGTAAGCCATATCACACTGCTATCACACTAAACATTTACATTTTTGTTCGTTTGTTTTGTTATTAGTTAAACATTAACTGCCATACTTTATTTACATGAACAGAAACCAATGCCTACCTGGAAGACAGGAGACACATCAGGTACTATTATAACTTTGGAAACTGGTTGGCAGTATTTAAATGGGCTTAGGATACAAAAACACCAGTGTGGTCCTTTAAAGAAGGAAGAAACTACAATTTCCACAATCAGTTCTTGTGCAAAATAATAACACAACTAAGTAAATTGTATTGTATTTTAGGTGACAGGCAACTTTACCTGTATGCTGAGGACTGACCGCACACTCAGCACAAATCCAGTCACCTTCAGGACCAGTATTTAATGATGGTGTTAAGCAGTCCATATGATACCTGGAACAATAAAGTACAACTGCAGTTCTGTGATTAAGTACCTTTAACATGTATTTCCAATAGCTCCAACAGAGCTTGTAGGTGTTTGAGTTGTCAAAGTCAGTCAAGTGCAACTCACTATCGTACTCAATGATGCCACTGCTGTGACTAAAATAAACACTGGTATGTACAGAATATTAAAGACCAAAATACCGCTAAATAAAACTGTGTAATGTGCACCAGCACTGCAATGCCATACCCCGAATCACAGTGTATGCACACTAGCAGCCGGTTCCGGCGGTCGCTGCGTCCACATTCCTCGCAGATAACAGTATTGCTCTCCTCCTCCTCATCATCGTCATCTTCCTTTTTCTTCGTCCTCACTTTGATCTGCAGCAGCACCACAAATAGTTCAGCCCCCAAACACTGCCCACATATTTCCACACACTTTCAAGCTTCCTTCAGGACACTGCAAAATCATCACCTTCTTTTGAACATCCCCTCCAGGACACAGTCTCTGGTGGATGAAAGCAAAACTGATCCGATCCACCGGGCAAGTGTTAGCTGTCTGGGATTCAAGACAAGACAGGGCAACAAAATGTTTCAATTTCAAGAAAAAATTATCCTTTGATTGACATTATAGTGTTTTACAATTTGTTTCACATTCTGTACAGAGAAAAGAAAAAGTAATGTTCCACAGTGGAGGCTCATGCATCTCAAATTGGGCTACAACTAATGATTATTTTTTATTACCTTTTCTAAATGAATCCATTAATTTGTTGTGCCTAAAAAAACCGAGAGCCTAAGGTGACATCTTTAGATTACTTGTTATGTCTGACTCACAGTCTAAACCCCAAATATATTCCATGTACAATGGAGCAAATCGTCACATTTGAGAGGCTGGAAGCAGATAATGTGTCACAATTTAATTGATTAACAGTGATAATTGATTAATGAAATAGTTACTGAGTGATTAATCATTCAACTCTAATCTCATGTATTTTGGTATGATATTAAACAATGATCACATGTCACTGCAACTACCCTTTCTCTTAAAACAGTGAGTCATGAAGGTTGGATAATTACACTTATTTTGAAACACAAATCGACTAGTTCAAAGATATTGGTGTAACGCTATTATCTTGGCAAAGTGGGATTGAATTTAAAGGTCCTATATTATGCTAATTTTCAGGTTCCTTCTTGTATTTTGTGTTTCTACTAGAACATGTTTACATGCTGTAATGTTAAACATATTATTTTCCTCATACTGTCAGCCTGAATATGCCTGTATTTATCCTCTGTCTGAAAAGCTTTGACGGAATCGCAACAGAATTGCGTTGCTAGGCAACAGCTTGGGTCCATGTGTACTTCCTGTCAGCTGATTCATTCACATACACTGCAACCAGGAAATAAACTGGGACACATTTAGAATGTTTACGTTTAAAACTGTCTAAAGGGTCTAAATATTGTATATTCGTGACATCACGAATGGGCAGAAATCCTGACAGCTTGTTTCAAATGCAGAGTTTCTGAATGCGGGCTGTGTGTATTTTCCTGTGGATTGAGTGTTTCGATACTTTCACAGAATTTATATAGGACTTAAGCCTGCTTTATAATAAGAAAAACATGAAAATCTCACTTTTTTATAATATGGGACCTTTAATAGAGACAAATCCATGCAGATTGTTGAAAGTTTAATTAAACTGTAAATTAATATCTCCACTGTTTGGTAGAGACTTATATTTGAAAACAGTATTTCCTGTGTTTGTAAACCAAGATGTAAGACATTATTTCTAAGGCACTAATACTGTGAAAGGCAGCCGCTGTCTTAGCTAATCAAATTATTTATATAGGACTTAAGCCTGCTTTATAATAAAAACACATGGAAATCTCGCTTTTTTACAAGATGGGACCTTTAAGAGAAACATTATTGGGATAAAAGTAACGTTATCTATGGTTAAGACATGACATATTTTGTTGGACAGGAGTGACAGGTGAAGTGCATGTTTACCTGGGACCACTGGACAATACACTCAAGGCAGAAGACATGCTGGCAGTTCTCCAGAGAACCCACTGTTTGCTTTTCAAAACGACTCAGACAGATATAACATTTATCTGCAGCCTCTCCACCTGCTGTGTTTAATAAGGTGGACTTATCCATACTCGACTTCCGGTTGGTGTGTGGTAGTTTCCGGTGAGCTGTGACGTCACAGCCAACGTAAATACACAACAATAGCTAGTTAGCTTAGCCGGTAACTAGCATAAAAACACCATCACGGAGCTTTTTCTGTCAACATGGTCAATGTAGTAATTCACTGTCAACCCTTTTGTGCCGTTTAGCCAGCTAGTGCTGCTGCATATATTACATAAAATAATTAGAATTCACCTGTTGACTGAAACATTCAAACAGCTAACAAGCTAACTAGCTAACTGCTACTCTTCATTTCACTTCCGCGCTACATAAACGACTTCCGGTCTTATTCTTTCAAAATAAAAGCGTTAAAATCCGCAATTCAAGCATTCAAATATTTAGGAACTAAAACATAGCAATTTAATAATGCCTTAAGATACATATTGTAGAAATAAACAAATGAAAACAATTTGGAGATACATCTACGTCTACAAAATAAACTGACTTTTTGAGTTAAGGTCAATATGAAACATGCATATCAATGAAACTGTATTCATCAGCTTGATCCACTTACTAACCTGAAAATGCTACAGAAAGATTTTAGGCCGATCAAAAGTGAAACAGAAGTTTGAACATTAAAACTAACTCACTAAATGATGACAAATGTTTGAGACAATTATCAGTTAAAATATTTAAGGGTCAAATGTTTCCTGTCAAAGATGGAGACATTACAAAAAAAAAGAAAGAAAAAGTGGCACAACAAAATAGAACACATCTATGGTTTCTATGACAATACATGTTTGTGATGACGTGATGATTGATGACGTCATGGAACAGAACGTGCGCGATGGAATCAATGCTTCACAAAGGCAAAAAAAAAACGTTCTAGAGCTGTAATAGGATTATATACTCTCACGACTAGCAGCTGACAACTTTCAGAAAATCTCACCAAGACAGTGATCTTAAAGTCCAGAGGTAAGCTATTGTTCAAATATATCAAATATAATATTTTAAGTAATAATTTGTGATGTCCCAGATAATTCTATCAAGGCCATTGTAATGGAACAGTCAAGTAGCCTAATGCTAGTTTCAGGTTTCTCAGATTGATAAAAGACAGCCAAATATTCATCAATATAAACACAGGAGCATTGAAGGACTGAATATGATTCATATTCTCTCATCACTCTTGCTGCATTCACTTGCACTCGGACATGGGAGGTGGCAGCTGGGGTGGCTGTATTAGTGTTAAAACTGCCAGAAAATGTTAGTGGTTGTGTAAATGTTGTGTTGGCCAGATTGGAATCTGGTAGATGCACTGAAGATTTAATCCATTTTATAGTGAACTTCAAAACAACATTAAACAGTTTTATGTAGAAAATTTCAGATCCTGTGATCAAAATATAGGAAACAGTCAAATATCCAAGTAAGTCCCAATCATATCAAAAATACTTCATGGGACATCACTAAAAATAATAAAAGATCAATGAATTTTATCACCACTTGCACATGTTTTAGAAAAGACCAATGTATTAATGTTATGTTTTTGGCCTTTTCAAGGGAAAACCTTCTTGAGAATGACGCTGTACCGGACAGAGACGTCGGCTGATTTATTAAAGACCCTGAAGATGCTCTCTCCACAAATGGCCTCTGACATACAAGAAGGGGTGGCAAGAAAATCCCTTTTCTTTAAGGGTCACCCCTTTCTTGTTCGTCACAAGCCTGCACCACCTCCCTACGATGGCTCCATTGCTTACATCAAGACTGCACCAAGAACAAGGCAGCCCACATCGATTCTAAAAACCTCAGGTCCTACACATGATTTTTCAACATCCAGTAAGCCCTCCAAACAGGTGATGTTGTTGTTAGCACCAAAAGTGATAGGAAAGGGTGTTCTCCCATCTATCACTGAGAAGAAAACCAGTGATCTCCTAGTACCTGGTAAGGATGTGGCCCCTAAATCCAGGAAAGGGTCACCAATGAACACTTTTCTGGTGCCAGATAAGAGAAGCAGCAGGTGTACAGCATGCAGAGCACTAGGGCCAGCAAAGGCAACAGCAAAACGTGACGTAGGCAGTGTACCGAGGACAGTAAGTAAGCCGGTTCTCCCACCTATTTCAGTAAGTGTGTACCGGCCTACCTCTAAGGTGACTTCAAGGAGGCCTAGATCTGGTACAGATGCCAAGGAGCAGGTGAGGAAGGAGAAGCTGGAGATGAACTGGATTCAGCCCAGCTTAATACCTGATAGGAGGGGAGACAGGCTTCGGTGGATGGACGTGAGGCCACTTTTTTCGGGGAGAGTTGAACGCATGATCCCAAAGTGATCTTGAGGTTCTTGAAAACTGTCAAACTGCAATAAAGAGAAAGTGATTATCTATTTAAATGAAAATCTTTCCACTTATAAAAATTAAATACATAATTCCCAGCATAGCTCCACCTAGCTTCAACCTGACAGGAGGTGTATAATCAGTGTAATTGTAAACACCTCTGTGAGTGTGTAGGGCTTTTATATAATGAGAAATCTTCATTGGTTAATCTGCAACATGCACTTGTCAACTTTTGATAGGTATAGGTACCTGTATGTATGCTTCAGACCAAATTTAAGAAGATCAAAAGTGAAATAGAAGTTTGACCATGAGAGATTCTATTTATATTATTATTGCAAGTCAAAAGACAGTACATTAACAAAACAACAAGAGGACAACCAGAACAGAGAATACAGACCATTTAACACAATTTACCAAGAGATGGGAGAACCAGGAGATGCTGGTGTGTGTGTGTGTGTGTGTGTGTGTGTGTGTGTGTGTGTGTGTGTGTGTGTGTGTGTGTGTGTGTGTATGTGCGTGCATGTCTTCTATAGGGTGGATATATGGAGAGAGGAGAAAAAAAATAAAATAAATAAGTAATAAAGGTAGTTAACTAAGAGAGAGCATAGGAAAGGAAATATCTAAATAAATAAATGAGCAAGGAACATAATCAATATAATCCAAATAATAATAATAATAATATCCACATTATTACTGTTAATATTGGGTAATAATAACAATGACAAAACATAAACCACATGAAAACAACAAAAAGTAATAACAATAATACTAATAAAAAATACAAAAATATAATAAAATAATCTCTTGTATCATTTTGTCAGTAGTAATTATGTAATTATCATGTAATAATGTAATAAAGTAATTAATCACTATGGTAACAGACATGACATCCTGTTTTCTGATTATGACCTATAGTTTGCTGGTTCAGCTGACAGCAAGCATATTCTGTTCTGGTAGTAAAGTTCAACTGTTTACTGCAGTTTCACAAACTAGTACTTCTTTAATAGTCTTTTTTTAATTACAATTCCCTCCTTTTATCGCTCTATAACTAAAATAATGTCAAAGCAGAGCGTATTTTGCCATAACCACAACAGGTCTGTCCTGAAATGCAGTGTGGGTAGACGCAAAGCATACAAGCATCAGTATAAACAATTTCTTCATATACAAACTACAACCTTCATTTGCTTTAGTTGTACTCATCATAAATTGAAGAAAGGAAAATGATTGCTGTTTTTGTGGAAACAAGATTTCCTGTAGGTTTTAGAAGGCATTCAGGGTTTACAGTCATTCAGACAGCAGACCACACATTTTGACTGAAATACAACAAACATTATATAGAATTCAAATGATGGAGATTTACAGTAATATTTTTATGGATACCAGCACACATAGGGGTCAAAGGAAATTAAATGGTAGATAGGGTTGCAAAGGAGGCTACAAAAAAGAACTACATTGATTTGACAGTTCGCTTCAGCAAAACAGAAATGAAGAGCATTATTAAACAAAATGAGGGAAAGGTGGCAGAAGCGATGGGAGGAGGAGAGGAAAGGATGGTGGTTTTACAGAGTTCAAAGGAAAGTGGGAGAAATGAGGTGTGTAGAAGGAAGGAACAGGAGAGATGAGACAATCATATCAAGACTTAGATTTGGACACACTGGACTAAACAGCACACTATTTAAAATAGGTAAACATGACACAGGTAGATGTGATTACTGTGGACAAGAGGAAACAGTGTAGCATGTAGTGTTGCATTGTGAGAGATATGAGAAAGAAAGAAGGCATTTGATTCAAGGCCTCAAAGAGATTAAAGTACACTTTGATTTAATAAATATTCTGCAAAAGAACTCACTAAATGAGTGTTATAGAATATTATTTCAGTATCTAAGACAAATTAATATGATTGGAAAAATATGAGGTTGTTTTTGTTTTTTCTGAATATAGTAAATATTAGCCAGACTGATCCACACTCCATACCAGATGGTAGAGGTAATGCACCAATTCATTGTTTGCCAACTGCCAATAAACCTCAAAGAAGAAGAAGAAGAAGAAGAAGAAGAAGAAGAAGAAGAGCTGTAGGACCTAGGACACACTGCCAAACCTGGCAAGAATACTGGGACATAAGTGACACAGGGAGACATCTGTACAGTATTCAGAAACATGTAGGAGCTGGTGGAATATGGAGCGGGAGCCCAAAGGGAAGAGATGGTCATTACCCGTCTGAAAATAGGACATACAGGATTAAACCAAACACTCCATAGAATAGGCAAGCACCCAACTGGACTATGCACACACTATAATAAACCAGAAACTGTCAAACATGTTCTTATAGAGGGCAACAAATATGACAAAGAAAGAAGGGAATTGCTATCAGGAGTAGATGATGGAAATATTACAATGGGGAATCTGCTAGGAAAGACATCTAAGAAAGTACACAATCTTCTAATTAATTACTTAAGGGCCACAGGAATAATGGAGAGAATTTAATTATTAGTATTACTATTATTAGCCACAGACTCATCCTCCCTCGGCACAACACAAAGCACCTGGGTCAGTCCTTCCGCCATCAGGCTCCACAACAAAGGCTGACCCCCATATGAGAACAAGGAGGACTTAAGAACTTTAAACATGCACTATCTACTTTTAAACATGCACTATCTACAACCATCTTGGACTCTAACCACTGGCGCACTTTATTTACTTTACACTATACATCCTGTATACCACTTTATAGACTGCACATATGTACATATTACATTTATTTATTGCACTTACTACATTTATTTATTGACGGACTGCATACACTATGTTCACCCATTCACTCTGTATCTTTTATATCTCTATTTATTGTTTTTATAATTTTTGTATACCTTTACCTCTCCTGTGTTTCACTCTGTTTGCTGATGTTGTTGCTTTGACACCTGAATTTCCCTCTGGGGATTAATAAAGGTTAATCTTATCTTATCTTATCTTATTATTTTATTTTAGTTAGTTATTATTGTTATTATTATTATTATCACCAATATTATTATTATTTGATTTGATTTGATTTGATTTGATTTGATTTATTTTATTTTATTTTATTTTATTTTATTTTATTTTATTTTATTTTATTTTCCTGCCAATCTACTGTTCCACACTCCAGTCCAGTAGATGGCGGTAATGCACCTTTAAGCTGGTTTGCCAACCACCAATAAACACCAAAGAAGAAGAAGGACACACTGCCCCTAGCGGCACATGTTCTCCTCTGTTGTCCCGGACTGATCTCTACCTAACATCACACACACCACCATGTTCGTCACTCAGCCATAAAGTCAACATGACTGACGGTAGGTTTCTTTATTAGCACATTTTCTCTGCCGTGTTGTGTTTGGTGTTTACAGGCGCTGTAATATCTGGAGACAAATTCACACCAAACTCCATTTAAAAATATGACAATTTAACACATCCGTGTCTCTGTGGCTCACTGTGGTCTGCCCAACGTCAACAGTTAGCTACTGTTACATTAGTAAACTCACCAGCTATAAATCGGTGTGTGTATAAACTTCATTAAGACACATTTTCATTGGATTTCTGGCACTTCTATTATTTTAGTGTAGAAAACCCCATGGGGACGGTATAGTGAGCAATAACAACCAGACAAGTCAAATTGTACTAAATATCATATTAACGATACTTCTGGGTTGGTCTATGTGGACGCCGAATTAAAGACTGGTTCATACTGATTCAAGCGAGGTCTTGTGTTTTAACGCATGTGACTTGTGAAGGGGAAATAAAGGCGGAAACTACGAGTGTAGAGATTGATCTATGGAGTTCCGTATGGGGCTGAGGCATCACGACAATGACACGTACCGTTGTTCACTAGCTGCAGGAGGAGGCAGCGTGTGTAGAGTAGCTTATATCAACAATACAACACCGGTTTAACGAGCTAATGTCAACTCATGGGGTTAGTTGGACCTGTCAAACTCAGCCAAACAACCATCTGGTGAGTGCCACGGTTACTTTAGTGAGTTCATGGGCTAATATTAACCGATACTGTCTGATTAATATTAGTATTCCCGTTTAATAACTTGTTGACTAACTGTGACTGGGTATCTTAACGGCCAGCTGACGTGGTTTAACAGATAGCAGATGTTGTTGGTCAAACTTGATCTAACACTAATGTTGCCATTAAGCTTACCTTAAAGGTCCCATATTGTAAAAAGTAAGATTTTCATATCTTTTATATTATAAAGCAGGTATAAGTTCTATATAAATACTGTGAAAGTATTGAATATAGTCAATATACAGAGAAACACAGACAGCTCGGATTCTGAAATTGTGCGTTTGGAACAAGCCGTTAGGATTTCTGTCCATTTGTGATGTCACAAATTTACAATATTTAGACCGTTACACGGTTTTAAGCGTAAACATTCTAAATGTGTCCCAGTTTATTCCTGGTTGCCTGTATGTGAATGTCATCAGCTGACAGGAAGCACACATGGACCCAAGCTATTGCCAGGCAACGCAATTCCGTTGCAATTCTGTTTAAACGCACTAAAACGGAGCATTTCAGACAGAGGGTAAATACAGGTATATTCAGGCAGACAGTATGAGGCAAATAAAGGTTTTTTTTAACATTATAGCATGTAAACATGTTCTAATAGAAACACAAAATACAAGTATGACCCTGAAAATGAGCACGATATGGGACCTTTAAGCTTAGCTTAACTAGCCAACTAACGTTAACTAACTAGCTAGTTGTTCAGCTGTAATATTACTGTACACACAGATGTAACCAGACCCAAACCTCTCAATTCAATTCAATTCAATTTGCTTTATTGGCATGACTGTCAGGTGAACAATATTGTCAAAGTGTCAATTCAATAATAAATAAAAATAAAAAAACAAAAACAAAATAAAAACAAAAACATATATATACATATATACAATTCATTAAACAAATTACAATATATAGAGATATTTAAAAAGAACATGCCTCTTAGGCTGTGACATGCACTGACATATCCTGCAGCTTCTATGGCGATGGAGTTTACATTTAATTTTTGTAAAGAACTTTTTCCTAATTTCTTCATATGTGCTCAATTGTAGCAGGAAATGTTGCTCTGTCTCCACCTGTCTCTGTGGATAGAGCTGACACATCTTGTCTTCTCTCTCTCGCTCTCTCTTCACCCTTCTGCTCCTCCACTGTGTCTCCCTGTCTGAAAGCAGTCCGCTATAGGAGGAGGTGCAGGTTCAGTTTGGAGATGACCTCCCTACACTAGCTGTCGTCTCTCTGGGTCTTCTCTGATCCTGGCAGCCCCTGCATGGCGTGCCCTGTCCAGTTCCTTTGCCGGGGGCTTCGCACGGTTGGATTGGTTCTCCTTTACTATGTCTTCTCTATAGGCATCACCTTCTATAACAAATGGCTGATGAAGGTAAGGGGAAGGAGTTCTTGATTTTCAAAGCAATAATAAGACTGTCCCTCTGCACATGGTTTTCTTTGGGATGATAAATGGAAATGGTGAAACCAGTTTTTAGTGTTTCTGTCTTGGAGGAGGTATTGAGTAGGTCATCTCCCAGTGTCTCAGGGTTCAGAGGAAACCCTGAGACACTGGACGATCTACGTCCACCAGGCCCTCCTAGATGACCCCGTCCGTGTCTCTCTCTCTCTCTCTCTCTCTCTCTCAGGCTTTCCACTATCCCCTCTTCATGACGTTAGTTCACCTCACCATCATCTTCTGCCTGTCGGCCCTGACGCGACGGGCCATGCAGTGCTGGACAGGGAAACCCCGCATCATTCTGAGCTGGACAGATTACATCTATAAAGTGGCTCCCACAGGTGAGGTTGTAGTGGAGCGTTGTGCCTGACTGAAGACACAGTGTTCAGAGAACAGAGCATTGACTGATAGTCAGCTCTTATCATGTTCACTGACTGACGAGGCTTTCAGTGGAGAGCACTTTGACTAAAGTCCATATTGATGCAAACATTACATCACATCTGAGGGGATACTTGAAGATTCTGATAAACCAGGGGTCTCCAACCTTTTTTTTCCTCTGAGAGCTAATTTGACAAAATGAAAGTGGCCGAGAGCTACACATAGCGCCACCAAGTTGTACATCGCCAACAGCAGACATAATTTCTGTCTTACTTTCACGGTCCTTTGATAACATTGCAGCCACCGCAGTCATCGCTTCTATTACAATCCCGCCATAGGTGAAGTGCTCATTAGGATGTGCGCCACTAAACGAAGCCTCTGCTGCAGCGTCGGCCTTCTTCGTCAGTTTGGTAAACAGAGACTGCCGTCTTTTAAGCGTTGTTTTCAGCTCCTTTACCTTCTCTGTTCGTAAACTGCTACCAGCCGGAAAGTCCCGTGACAAGTTGCCGTGAACTTTGATGAGGTGGCGCTCGACGTTACATCTTTTACCGACTGACACTCTTGCACCGCAAATGAGACGTAGCGAGTAGCGAGCTACTTGTTGGAGACCCCTGTGATAAACAAATATAAAAATTAACCATCACAAATGAGCAGATTTGTTTTCTATACTAAAGATAATGTTTTTCATTGCGTAGGCACTTTGGATTGGATTATTCATTTCCTGTTAAATAGCCCATGCAGTTCTCCATCTTAAAGCTTAAAATTAGTAGGTTTCACTGTTAATCAGTTAAATGTGAAATTGTGAAATATTACAAAGCATCTCTTTTCACCGTTGATATACTATCGTATTCACAATTGGAAGTTGCAACATAGTGATACAAGAACGTCATTTATTAAAAAGTGTTTGTCTTCTCAAAGTCCTAAATTGTGTCCATATTCCCCAGCCTTGGCAACAGCACTGGATATTGGACTTTCCAACTGGAGCTTCCTCTTCATCACCATTAGCTTGTAAGTTTGTTGCTCAGGCTTTTTTTTAACAGAGGATACTACTTCAAGGTGAACTGACAAACGTCCAAGTTGTATCAGTTTTGGGTTGTTCCATCCTTTTGTGTCATTCCAGGTACACCATGACCAAGTCTTCAGCAGTGCTCTTCATCCTCTTTTTCTCCCTGGTCTTTAAACTAGAGGAGCCGGTGAGTGGCTATTTGTTTTTTTTTCAACTTAAAACATTTGTGTGAATAATGCGTTGACCACACAATACCCAAACAAAACCAATCTTTACAGTGTTATGAAATAATTCTGTCATCGCCGAATGATATCATTGTTACCGATTCATGTTCCCTTGTCACCAATAGATTTAGAGGATGTAGTGTGATTGGCATACAGTCTCTATGTGTACGCAAGAGGAAATGCTTTTGCTCAGTTCTCTAGTTTTTGTTTTTTTTTAAAGTTATACAAAAAGAGGAACAGAAAGTTTAGTAACTTTCAGGAAATGCATGACGACTGTAACAGAGGAAGTGACATTTTTAATCAGGTGCATTTGCTGCAGGTAGCAGTGAAAGTGAGGCTGGTCAGACAGGGTGCTAAAACCTTGGCTCATTGTGGTCAGTAAAATTTATTATACCAGTCACCACGGAGGCATACAACCGCAAGGTGGTAATTCTAGTTTCTTATATTGCTGTATTCGGGACATTTCTGGGCGTCAACCAGGTGCCAGATCGTATAAGCACGCATCTAAGAGGAAGCTACAAAAATGGCGGACGCAGCACCGAAACAAACACAACAGATCAGAAAATGCCGGGGACTAATGATGCATTTTGCCAAATATCCTCAATCTTTATTTCTATCCATCAGTGTCCTCTTTTTTTTATCTTCTATTTGTTTCTATTTTTTTCTGTTATTTTCTATTCCATGTCTATAATAATAATAATAATAATAATAATAATAATAATAATAATAATGATAATAATGATAATAATAATAATACATTTTATTTATATAGCGCTTTTTTTAAAAACTCTAAGACACTTTACATAGATAAAAAGATCATAAAACAAGGACATCATAAAAAAGATATAAAACACACAATATTCATTACACATTAAAAGCATTTTCTAAAAAGGTGAGTCTTGATTTGTGATTTGAATGTGGACAGGTTGGTGCAGTCTCTGATGTGTTTGGGGAGTGAGTTCCAGAGGGAATCATTTCTCATCTTCAGTTCTTGTCTCCTCTCCTGTTTCTCACCGTCTCACTCTTCTGTCCCTTTTGAACCAGAACCCATTCCTGATCCTGGTGGTCCTGCTGATCTCCAGCGGTCTCTTTATGTTTACATTTGAGTCAACCCAGTTCAACCTCGAGGGTTTCCTCATGGTGCTGCTGGCGGCCTTCATAGGCGGTATCCGCTGGACCCTCACGCAGGTCCTCATGCAGAAAGCAGAGCTGGGTCAGTGTTGAGTCAAAATGATGAATATACTGTATGAGGAGCAGTCCTGTTGTAGTTGCATTTTTAGCCACATGCAACACTTCAGTTAAAATATGAGTATCTGCTGCAATCCCCACACAATGAATTGAGATGAACAAACCTCTTCCTTTGAAACATTTGAAGACGGCTGTTCTGAATACAAATGAAAACTGTTTCTCAATAATGTTCAGTTAACACCTTAATCCAATCTGTTTCCAGCCATTTTATGATACACTTGGCAATCCTCTCGCTTTGACTGAATGGATAGATGAGTAGATAAGCTTCCAGAGAGCTCCACAGAATATTAAAAATTATAAACATGTGGTTTAATATCCCCCCCCCCCGATTAAAACAGTGTATTCAACACGCAGCTAAGAGAAGACATCTACAGTATGCTTTGCCCTGGCTGTGAGAAATAGAATTTAAAAAGTTGAAACTCGTGCAAGCTTATTACCACGTCTTCCTCCTTTTCAATCTCCCTTTTCCCATTGTACTTTCCTCCAGGTCTTCAGAACCCAATAGACGCCATGTACCACCTACAACCTCTCATGTTCCTTGGCCTCTTTCCCCTCTTCCTGTATAATGAAGGTGAGTATAGTGTGGATAGTATAGTGTAGTGTTGTCTCTCGTCAGTGCAGTAAACTAAACGCTATGCCTATGGTATTTCAGGTGTTTTCAATGAAAGATGTCATAGACCCTTCTCTGTACAGACTAGTGTCAACATAGGGACTGTTCAAATACCCACACTAACATTATAAGCAAATAGTCAGGTGCCTTTCTCTCTGATGTATGGCCAGTAAGTGCCCGTTAAGACTGCAGTGTGGAGGTTTATCAGAGTTCATTAGGACACCCTTGACCAGTAAAGCTATACCGTGGCTCGTGCACATACATATCTCAGTCAAGCTCACTGTGCAGATGAGAACTAACATGATATTATTTTCAATGGCCTCTGTATGAAAACATTTTTAACTTAGGAACAAATTTCTAAAAATCACTGATAAAAGAAGATTTAATATTCATGTTGATAATGTCAGATATGCAGTTTTAGACTTAAACAGTCTCAACAATAAAGCTAGATTTTGGTTATTAAGTGATGGCCACGTTGTGTCATCATTACTAATTTATTAGTAGAGCTAATCTTCCCAGCTCTGAGGAATGTGTGCAGGTATTCCTTTCAGGCTGAGTTCAGCCCCACCACCGAAGGGTGGTACAGGACCAAGCAGCATCCTCCGGTGCTGAGAAGTGAAGACCTACTTGACCTACTTAATACCTCCTCCAAGACAGAAACACTATATAGGTTAAACTGGTTTCACCATTTCCATTAATCATCCCAAAGAAAATCGTGTGCAGAGGGACAGTCCTATTACTGGAAAATCAAGAACTCCTTCCCCTTACCTTCATCAGCCATTTGTTATAGAAGGTGATGCCTATAGAGAAGACATAGTAAAGGAGAACTAATGCCAAAAACTGCAGTTCCACAAATAAGCACTAGAGGCTCCAAAAGGGAGTCAATCCCCTTAGACCCCCCATGTTAAAACTGTACTTTAACTTTACAGCAGAAATAAACATGTTTATTACACGGCTGTGTTGAATACTCGATTCTGATTGGTCAATCACATTCTGCGCTCTGTAATTTCTGTATAGCAGACCGTTGCTATGTATAACAGACCGTTGCTATGGGCGCAGCTCTGATGTCGGACTCTGGAGGACCGTTTTTGTGTCAAAATATTGATTTCTTCAGTAAGTAGCCGTGTAATAAGCGGGATAATGTACAGCTAGCGGGTCATTGTTGTGAAAGAAACCCCTTCAGGGCGATGAGAGACCCGCAGCATCGCCCTGAAGGGGATTCTTTCACAACAATGACCGGCTTGCTGTACATTATCCCTTACTTACAGCCTGGTACAACATTTTTTATATAAGTCACCTAGATGGCGATGACCAGGAGGTTATTCCTAATAAAGAAATTCCATAATAACACTTGAGCAGAAACAGAGCCATTGTGAATGTTATCATCAGTAACACTGTGCTTTTCCTGCTGTGAGCAGTCAAAATGTGTGCTGTGATGAAAGGACCTCACCACTGTGAAGCAGTACAGGATAGTGTGCTTCACATGCTGGTGGGACACAGCTACCTACTACTTGGTGTATTGAGACTGACCCGTAGTTTCACTGTGCCTTAAATGTCAGATATTCGTGCTTTTCATATTGGATAGTATGAGTGAAACAAGTAGCTGCAGATACAACATTTTCTCAGCTGCATTTTTTTGCACTCCAATAATCATAATGTGCATAATGTGATTCTTGGCAGTTATGAGAGTGAGGTGTGAGCCCGTGTAAACATCATAGCGTGACCATGTTAATGAGATTATTTTCGTAGTTGGTGTGAGGACAGTTCCATTACGATATATTGCATAGACCAGAGGTCTTCAACAGAGGGTCCGCGACCCCTAGGGGGTCCGCGGAGGTACAGCAGGGGGTTGCAAAATTTTCTTCTTATTATTTTTTATTTTTATTTATTTATTTTTATTATTATTATTTATTACAATTTATCTACTCACTGTACCTTGCACATGTTTAAAATAAAAACATGAATATATGAACTTGTGTATTATTTGAATAGCTTAGTATTGAATGCACAATAACAAGGTACATTTATACATGGCACTAGGCCCAGTTTAATATAAAACACAATTTTATACAATATATAGTAGGGGTTCCCTGCTCCATCTCTCCATCAGTTTGGGGGTCCTTGGCCTGAAAAACGTTGAAGACCCCTGGCGTAGACTCATTATAGTATATAGTATATAGTATTATATCACTACCAAAGAGGAATTTTAACCATATGAACACATGAATCCACTCTCTGTCAGAGTGTGACACACACACACAGCAGTCTAACTTTGGTGAGATGCTTCTCTCAGTTTCTGTCTTTTCCAGTGTATGGTCCCCTACAGATGCCCCCATGTTTAGAAGTAAACCCTTTGCTGCTTGAAGCAGTGCTAGCAGTGTCAGTCACCAAGTGATGTGTCTTTCTTTTTTTTTCTTTTGGAAAACCTCTTTACTGTATATAAGTTCTATGATTAATTTGACTTGCAAATTCCTGAAATATGAATGGACATGTAACCCTCCCATGTGGACTCTGGTCTCTGTGTTGTTTCCAGGACTCAGCCTCAGTGCCTCTGAACAGTTATTCCGGGTGACGGAGCTCTCTCCACTCCTGTATTCACTCGCCACACTCAGTATCGGCGGCTTACTGGCCTTTGGTTTAGGCTTCTCAGAGTTCCTGCTAGTCTCCCGGACCTCCAGCCTCACGTTATCCATATCAGGGATCTTTAAGGTACTTCATAAGTGTGTGTGGTATGACTTACTTTTTGAAACAGTCAGTCAGCACCTGACACTGCTGAGTTTGATATGAAAGCTATGGGGGGGTTAGTAAAGCCAATACACACATATTTAAAGGTCTAATCATCTGGGTCAACTTTAATCTACTTGGACATGTTTTGAAAGGTTAGCAACATTTTCCATCTATCCAACCACTAGATCTTGTTCAAACCTATGTGATACACCCTTTCTTTCATTCCGTGTGTTGTCTTGTTTCCTGTAGGAGGTGTGTACTCTGCTTTTGGCAGCAGCTCTGATGGGAGACAAAATGAGCATGCTGAATTGGCTGGGATTCGTCATGTGTCTGTGTGGCATTTCATTGCACGTGGGACTCAAGACATATTATTCCAAAAGTAAGTGTTCATTTTATTGTTATTGTTCGTAATACTGTTAAGATTTCTATTGGCAATAACATATCAAGTGTTGGATGAATATGAAAAAAAAACCTCCAGACATGCTGAATGCTGTGAATAATGCTTTGAATAATAATTTGCGTCTGATATGATCTTTCAAAAACGTATAAAAATGTACATCTATTTCTTCTCCCTCGTTGAAGAATCCCGAATCTGTGAATGTACATTTCAAAAGTTTAACTAGTGGACTTTACTGCTAAGTCTATTCTCCACATCCGACTTGTGTAAATTGCTCACTGGACCATGATTAGCTCCAAACTAGTTGATGTTAACAGAATCCTGCTGGTACGTACACATCTTAAAGGTCCCATATTATGCTAATTTTCAGGTTCATACTTGTATTTTGTGTTTCTACTAGTTCATGTTTACTTGCTGTAATGTTCAAAAAAACCTTTATTTTCTTCATACTGTCAGCCTGAATATACCTGTATTTAACCTCTGTCTGAAACGCTCCGTTTTAGCGCATTTTGACGGAATTGCAACAGGATTGCGTTGCTAGGCAACAGCTTGGGTCCATGTGTACTTCCTGTCAGCTGATGACATTCACATACACTGCAACCAGGAATAAAATGGGACACATTTAGAATGTTTACGTTCAAAATTATGTCGAGGGTCTAAATATTGTATATTCGTGACATCACGAATGGGCAGAAATCCTGACAGCTCGTTTCAAATGCAGAGTTTCTGAATACGGGCTGTGTTTATTTCCCTGTGGATTGTGCTTTTCAATGCTTTCACAGTATTTCTATAGGACTTAAGCCTGCTTTATAATAAAAAAACAAGAAAATCTCGCTTTTTTATAATATGGGACCTTTAAAATCAGATTTTAGGTGAACGGAGAAACTTTCCCTCTTCAGCAGATAAACGTTCTTCTATTGTCAGTGTGCATCACTCTGCACATTTAAGCTCAGACATCCAGGTTAAGTAACAATAATCAAAACTGTTCAGTGGATGGGGACTTAAAGAAGAGACGATGATGTGTGTTATGTGATATCTTCCATCAGATAAGGGACCGTCTCTAAGGCAGCTCAACAGTAAGAGCCCAGAGCTGGAGATGCCATTGCTCGAAAGAGACGATTCTGCTGCTGAATACAATGACGAAGATGAGGAACAAGAAATCACTCTGCACTGACATCACATAGACTGTCTTCACACCACTCACTCCTTCACAGCTGTTCCATCAGATGGATTTGAACAGTGACGTCAGAGCTTTAGAGCGTTGTGTTACGTTGTGGTAGTGTGTCCCAAACATAACACAAGAAGCTCTGTCTCTTTTCATGTCTCCAGGCCAGGACAGGGCCTCTATATGTAGCCGTACATTACCTGTGGATTTGACACAAGTTATGATCTTTTGCCTTAGGGGGTCTTCAGAAATGTAGCTAATACATCCAAGTGTCAACCAAGTATGATGTATGAGGAGAGAGACGGTGTTAGAGGGATACTTCGACACCTTGAATTGTAGTGGCTCATTATTCTTTGCTAGACACATGTCACACAGTGGTAATATCTTCCTACTTTGTTATATATGTAAGGGATAATGTCCAGCGAGCCAGTCGTTGTTGTGGAAGAATCCCCAACATGGCGATGCTGCTGGACCCTGACGCGAACATCTTTCACAACAATGACCAACTAGCTGTACATTATCCCGCTTATTACATGGCTACTTACTGAAGAAATCAATAATTTGGCACAATTTTGACATCAGAACTGCGCCCATAGCAACGCGGTCTGCTATACATAGCAACGATTTGTTATACATAGCAACGGTCTGCTATACATAGCAACGGTCTATTATACATAGCAACAGTCTGCTATACATAGGTCTGCTATACATAGCAACGGTCTATTATACATAGCAACAGTCTGCTATACATAGCAACGGTCTATTGTACATAGCAACAGTCTGCTATACATAGCAATGGTCTGTTATACATAGGTCTGCTATATATAGCAACGGTCTGCTATACATAGCAACGGTCTATTATCCATAGCAACAGTCTGTTATAAATAGCAACGGTCTGTTATACATAGGTCTGCTATACATAGCAACGGTCTGTTACAGACCGCAGAACGCCGTGATTGACCAATCAGAATCGAGTATTCAACACAGCCGTGTAATAAACTCCTATATGTGTGTTTATAGCATTCTGTTAAGTGGCATGGAGTACCCTACAGAGTATGCTGTTAGGAAACTGAAGGACAAATGTAGAAGCTGTTCACTGAGGTGTCTGGTCGACTAGGATTGAAAGTGTCCTGGTATCCCTGTAATGCAGAGTGGGAGCAGTGGTATCCTAACTGCAGACTACATCATCTCTTTCCCCTAACAATGTAGCCTGACGTCCTTAAGCTTGTTTGATCAATAGTAGATGTGTAGCCTAACATAGCTCCTTCCTCAGATTCCTATTTTTGCAGATGTCTTTGCTGCTCTTCTTTGTGATCTGAGTTAACAAAGCTAATAATACCATTTAATACAGATAGATGAGTGAGGTCTGTAGGGCAGCTAGCAATTATTATTATCATCATCAATTAATCTGCAGGTTATTTTCTTGATTGATCGAAAAATTAAAAAATGGCCATTACTACATCCTTCACCCGAAGGTCACATCTTCAGATTGCATGTATTGTCTGAAACCCAAAGATATTCAGGTACCATCACATAAGACAAAGAAAGCAGCAAACCCTCACATTTGAGAAGCAAATAAATCAGGGAATGTTTGGCCTTTGTGCTTGAAAAATAATTTAAATGATTAGTTGCTGATTAATTTTAAAGTCCAAAGAGTTAATTAATGCCAGGCGTGGTGGCAGAAAGGCGCTTTGCGTGTGATTTTTATGGTGAATGAGCTAACATTGGATCATACACACAATATGATCATTTTTAATCTGATTGACTTCAAAGGCTTTGCTAGCTGAAAATAGAGCAGTCCAAAGTACTGAAACTATTCATTAAATCTGAATGTAATGGTCTCCAGCCATTCTATTCACTGTTTGAAAAGATGTGAAATTACTATTATTATCATTATATAATATATATATAATTATATAAATACCTTAATGTGCCTTGTTAACGTCACAGCCGTCAAGGAGAACACTTTAAAGAGCTATTTTCAAAATCCATCAGACCTGAACCAGTAATTATGTAGCTGAAGAACTTGAGGTTAAAGCCATTTAAGAAGTTTTGGACTGTTTTTCTGTAAAAAATGCAGCTTTGTTGCAACATATTGAGAAATAAAGTAAAAAATAAAATGAAGAAATGTCACGTTTTATTTCAGAATACATGTGGGATAACTAATATGTCTATGATTTACAGGTGTTATCGATGCTGTGATTAGACAGCCATGCCTTTTGCTCACTGTGATGGAGACACAATATACAAATAAGGTCTTCTTTTAGCCTACCGACCCCGTCAGCCCGGAGTCATGTAGTCAGGCCTCAGAGCCTGGGCATGGTCCAACACAGCACGCATTCATACAGTCTTCATCTGCAGCTACTGCTTACATCCACTGATGGAGTGATTTACGCTCACTGAAATGAATGTGTACAGAAATACTTTGACTATCCCGTGTCACACATGTACTGTAGCACAGGTGACACGGATTATGTCCTGTATACTGTATATGGCAGGTGTGGCCATGCTTTGAATCAGTAGCCCTGATGTAGACGTAGACGTATATTCGTGAGCCTGGTTGATGGCTCAGGGTGCTTGCCCTTCTCTATCCATAAGCAGTCATCAATGGAGGGAGGAGAGAGGAGATGGAGGAGGAGCTCACTGGTAGGGAGGCAGCATGGCCTGTGCCCGGTCAGTTGAGAAGGTTTTTAGTTTTTTTCTTATAACAAATTAAATTAAATTAAATATGAATAAAACGAAATGAAATAAAAACAGATGAAATAAATAAATATAAAAAGTAAAAAATAGAAATAAAGAAAACTTAAAAAACAAACAAACAACAGAACTGGGCCAAGATCAATATCAATATCATGTGACTGTGTACAGTGTATGTGCTTGAGAGAGGGTGGGGGTTGCTGGCATTCAGTCAGGGTGCAAATCAAATTAAGGCAAGATTAAAAAAAATAAATAGAAATAAAAAAAATAGATCAGTAAAAGAATATTGGATTAAAGGATGATGTTTTGAAAGAGAATGATGGATAAAAAGATGATGTAGTTGTATGTTGTGTGTGGACTGTAAATGGAGTTAAACCTGCAGTAGGCAGTATATTTTTGGCATCATTGGGCAAAAATTCCATAATAACCTTTCAGTATTTTGTAATTCAAGTGTTCTGAGAGAAAACTAGACTTCTGCACCTCCTCATGGCTCTGTTTTCAGGCTTTAAAACATCTAGCCCTTGACGGGAGACTTTGAACAATCACAGGTCATTTCAGAGAGAGAGATTGGCTTCAGATTGGCTGTGCTCCGGTCATGTGACTGGTAACTAACTTTCTCATTTTACAGCTAAAGATGTTTCTGAAAACATTTGAGGAGAGAAATAGGCATTAACGTAACAGAATATTGCAACTAGCGCTGCCTAGTTTGACCGTTTGGTCAGAGTTCGTGAGTGATTGACAGTCGGCTCTCATAGACGGAAGCTGGACGGCAGACTCAGCTCTGACTGGTTGTTTTCCTGTGGCCTGTGAAATCTTGCAGATGCCAGTTAGGAGCACCAGAGGACACCAGAGGATACAGAGGCACGTGATTTTCTTCAGGTTACCTGTCTCATGCACTACTGTTAGGATATAGTGACCGTTTAATAAAAATAACTTTTTTTAATCATATTTTCTCAAGTCTCGCCTACTTCAGCTTCATGGGTAGTATTGGTGCTGGTCAATAGCCCTGATCGTAGATCGTAAATTTGTGAGCCTGGTTTGATAGCTCAAGGTTTGTGCCCTTTTCTATCAATAGGAAATCATTGGAGGGAGGAGAGAGGAGATGGAGGAGGAGCCCAGCTGGTGGTGAGGCAGCATGGCCCATGCCAGACCAGTTTTTTTTGAGTTTTTTTCTTTTTTTTTTCTTTTCTTTTCTTGTTTTTCTATATATATATATTTATATATACAAAAAAAGTATAAATATGTAAATTACTTTCTTTTCCTCATAACAAAATAAAATAAAATGAAATATGGATAAAACTAAATGGAGAGAACATTTTTTTTAAATATTAATATTAAAGAAAACTTTAAAAAAGCCAACATAACTGGGCAAAATCAATATCATGTGACTGTGTACAGTGTGTGCGCTTGAAAGGGCTGGGGGTGGCTGGCTGTCAGTCAGGGTGCAAATCAAATTAAGACAAGATTAAAAAGAATAAGATAAAATAAAGTAAAATAAATATATTTAGGTAGATAGATAGAAGTAAAATAATGATGTCTAAAATGATGGTGTTTAATAGGATGATGGATACAAAGATGATGTTTTTAAAAGAGAATGATTGATAAAAAAGGATGATGCGGTTGTATGTGGTGTGTGGACTGTATCAATAGAGGGTAAAGGGTTTTCTACCCTTCTCCTCCTCGGAGCAGCCACGCCCAGCTGGAGCAGCTACGCCCCGCTGGAGCAGCAGGAGGTTCCTCGGTTCTCGGGTTTCAGCTGGAGGTCTCAGATACAACCTGATGTTGAGGAGCTGCTTCACTGTTTAGCGGAACTGGCGCTTGTTGACATCCACCTCTGGAATGCTGTGAAGGAGTTACGAGGACTCACCGAACCGCCAGGTAAGACTCACCTGGAGGAAACCACGTCTAGTTATAGCAGAGCTGCTGGTCCTGTGTTCTTCTCGGGTAAACCACTGAAACAGGCTAATAACTGTATGCTGTATGGAGGAAATCTAGCTGCCGTCTATTGTTGGAAACTATTGTAAAATACCTGAGGAAGTTCACCTGAGGAAGTTCACCTGAGACCTCTTATACACATTGACAAATAAGGGTCAATATTTAATCAAAATGTAAAGTCACTAATGTACGCAGTTATCAAACAGTCATTAAACTCTGCCTCTAGTGGATAATTACTTCATAATCTCTCAGTAGTATTAACATCACTCTCATACTGTGTAGGAATACTACTCAATATGGTCATCTACAGTCAGCTAAAGTCTCCTTATAAGATAAAATAAGACAAGATAAGATAAGATAAGATAAAATAGAACTTTATTCAGTAATTCTTGTGCCAGAGTTTGCTCAAAAATACAACAAAAATTACAACAAGTTCAAGTGTATAAAATACAAGTATATAAAATTTAAAAAAGTACTATTTCTAGCACCAGTGCCTAAAAGAATAGCAATTAAGTAAGATACATTTAGTAAAAATTAGTAAATAAGATAAGTAAAATAAACAAAGGTAAAGTAAGCTAAAAAAAATGAAAAATAATTAATATTGCACATGTTGGACATTAATATTGCACACAATGAACAGTGGTCATGTGCTGTTATTATTACCACCGCATCATCCCTGAGCATCAGCATTAGGAGTAATTTATGACATTATTGAGCTCAAAATAAAATCACATTTATAAAGTCTAATGAATACTGCACATTTATGTATTATTATTATTATTATTATTATTATTATTATTATGCATCAATAGATGAATGATGACATTGACTTTGATTGACAGTATGTAAAATCAGACCAATGTCAGCGTTAAATAATTACATCTTTCACAAAGGATATGTTAAGAGTTAGAAATAAAACCGCAATATAAAGTTGTTTTTTTCATTGCATAGAGAAAAAAACAGACTCCCTGTGGCCAACATAGTGGCCCGTTACTGTATTGTTCAGTCAAAGTGAACTGCGTATCCTCCTCTAAAGGTCAGTGGTGGTAAAACTGGCAGAGTTTCAGAGTTAAGTCCAAAATGAAGTGTGCTGATTTTTATTGCTCATGTACCATGACTGCTTAAAGGGGTTAAAAGAGGAGAGTCTACGATCCTCTGGGCAAGTAGATCCGTTGCATAACAATACCCAACATCTCTTCCTCTCATGTCTGACAGGCAGGGAGATAGGCACGCATGACATGCAGCTCACGTACAGTATAAACTCAGACTGGCAACATGCAGGCAAGCAGGTACATGTGGAACATGAGGGAAACATACATAAAGAGCTCTGTAGTCACGTCACGTGCTGCACATGATGGCTGTACGTCTGGGAAGCCTTCAGGCGGGCTGGAAGTTTCTCTTCAACTCTCTGAAGGTCTGAAATATAAGAAGGATCAGACTGGAGCAAAGAAATAAATCCATTCAACATAAAAAAAAAAAAAAGCATAACGTCCAGTATTTGATTGGTAGGACAGACTTAACGTCAAACTTGACTACCAGCATATGTAGAAGTTACTCTGTATGACATGACAGAGTTTTAACCAGCGGACAGTGTTTCACATTCAGCTTCTTCAGGTCCGCTGAGCTACCCACCGCTGCATTTTGTTGAACAATGTTCTTATTCACAAAGAACAAATGTCAGAGTTTTTGCCCTTGTTTTCTAAAGAGCATCTGCTTACACAGCTTACAATCATCTTCCTGTAGTTTCAAAATGATCCAGAACGTTTATCTTTATCTTGTAGGAGTCTGTGAGCTCATTTAACCTTTTAATTAACGAACCACCCCGAATGCAAATGACACCTAGTCATGTTGTCTGTATACAGATGTTTTGCAGCAGAGTGGAAACAATGACTCTAAACAGCTGTTATATTGAATAAATAAAATCCCAAATTTGCAAATAATCCTCCTTCATAAAAGAATAAGCGTTCAATATTGTAATTATGTGGTATGTGCAGTCAAATGATCAAGAATTAGTCGGAGGCGTTTGGTGTAAATGTTGGAGCTCTCAGACAGAGGTGTGTTGGTTTTATGGCCCGTTAAAGTGCTGCGTCTTGGTTAATGTTACAGCCTGGTGTGTGTCATTAGCTGTGTGAAGTTTAAGGTCTGTAATGGGGACCAGCACTGAAGCACCTGTAGTCTGAGTCAGCCATAAAACAGTTCCCATGGGAAAAAGGTCACAGGTTACGTGTGTTGGTGCCAGGTAGGTAAAAACAACACAAATTGTTGTCTCGATTAATGGTTTGGTTTATAAAATATCAGTGAATAATGCGGCAAGTTGACATATTCAAATTCAGCAGTCCAAAACCCCAAGTTATTATTATATTATACCAGTCAGCCATCATGGAAAAGAAAGAGAAGCAGCAGATCTTCATGTTTGAGAAGCTGTAACGTGATGTTTTTGTATTTTTGCTTGAAAAATGACTTCAATGATTAATCAATTATCAAATATATTGTTGCCATTGTCCAGGTTAGATACTAGGTTTTCACACGCCAGCCAGCCACACCATGATGCTGCTCGCCTTTGGGTTACCTCGTTGGTTTTGTCAGGGTTTGTTTTTACGTACATGTGAGCTATTTAACGCAGATTGTTTGACTCCGCTGATTAAACAGACTTCTGTATATATAATACATAAAAAATGTATAGAAATATACACCGATCAGCCATAACATTAGGTCAGCATGGGCTACTCAGCCCCATACGCAACAAACTGTGATACATTGTGTGTTCTGACACCTTTCTATCAGAACCAGCATTAACTTTTTCAGCAGTTTGAGCTACAGTAGCTCTTCTATTGGATCGGACAACACGGGCCAGGCTACGCTGCCCACGTGCATCAATGAGCCTCAGGTCTGACCGGACCCTGTCGCCGGTTCACCGGTTTTCTTTCCTTGGACCACTTCTGGTATGTCCTGACCACTGCAGACCGGGAACATCCCACAAGAGCTGCAGTTCTGGAGATAGTCTGACCCAGTCGTCTAGCCATCACAATTTGGCTATTCGTCAAAGTCGCTCACATCCTTACGCTGGCCCATCTTTTCTGCTTACAACACAAAGTTCAAAGTTCAAAATGTCACTTGCTGTCTAATATATCCCACCCACTGCCAGGTACCATTGTAACGAGATAATCCATGTTATTCACTTCACCTGTCAGTGGTCTTAATGTTATGGCTGATCGGTATACATAAAAATGTATACAAATGTAAATTAAGTATTTGAAACATTGCATTGTTTTTCTTGCTTCTAGGCTCCACTCATGTCTCCTCGCCTCCTTGCTTCACCATCATCATCATCCTCATCATCATCTCTCTGGCTGATGCTGTGTTTCCTGCTCAGTGTCGTCCTGCTGCTGTCCTCGGGGGTCCATGGCCAAGGTAGAGTACCACTAGTAGTCATCATTACTACTGTTCCATACACCGCTAGAGATGATGGTGTTGTGTTATGGTAGTTAGCCTTTGATGATGCAAAGATTAATCGATTAGTTGTCAACTATTAAATTAATTTCCAACTATTTTGATAATCGATTAAACGTAAACGTAAATCATAAACGTGAATATTTTCTGGTCTCTTTACTCTTCTATGACTGTAAACTGAATATCTTTGAGTTGTGGACAAAACAAGACATTTGAGGCGCTCCTCAGGTCAATAAACAAGCAGACAGAGGCGCTTGTCGGCACGGAAACGGCCTCTGTGTTCTACTGCATTCTGTCGGTACAACTGTATTTTATTAAATTATAGCTTGTTTATAGTCTACATATCTACAGACTATCAGACGCACGCAAAGTGCATTATTATCATATTGTCAGAGATGTGTGCTTTGCACGGACCTGACACCCGACCGCCCGTCCATCCGTCCGTCTGCCCGCCTGTTCTCTCTCCTCTCCGGCTCTCTGGAGCTATGTGCCCCACTGTTGTCTGGCAAAAACAGTGGTTCGGTACAATAACCTTTTATTTTGATGTTAATACAATGTACCAGAATTCACGAATCTGTAGGACATTAATACGGACATTCTGTAATATTACGTCACAACATCTGCTGTATTAGCCACGTGTTTATTACGTGTTTATTTGCATATAGAGCAGGAAAGTGAGATCCGATCACAAGTGACCACTGGAGACACATGTGGACGCATCTTAATACCAGGTCTGAACAGGACCTAAGAGAGATTGAGGGTATGAATACAAAAATGAAGGCCCAATATGTAAAGACTATTACAGTTGATTAGATATTAACAAACTACTGAAACAATCACTCACACTGATATACTTTTCAAATATATTTTTTTACTGCTGGTTTATAACAACAGTACATCACAGTTCAGTCTATATTTATTTCATGGTTACTTTATACCACCTCTCACAAAAGAAACAAGACTCAAAGGGCGTATTATTTCAGTGCTGAACTAAAGAATGAGGGCCACAACCAGCTGCTGTTGTCCCACATCAGGGAGCACAGAACAGCTCTTCTACTAGTCCGCATATCTGCCCGCCTGTGTGGAGGAGCTGTTGTTGTTAGTGGGTCTGTTAGACCTTGACCTCAGTCTCTCTAAATCCCCATCAGACCCTATCTGATCTTCTGCCAGGCACCCAAGAGGATGAGGACCCTCTAGCGGCCCCTGACCCCCCCTTCCCACACACACACATACATCATAATCAGAACAGACTCTGTTGAGTGCTGAGGGTCATACGTCCGCAGAAACGATGAAGACAAAGTTCTGTGATTCATTCTGTTCATGTCGACACTCGTCTGTCTTCTTTGCATCCGTTTTCCCCCTTCCCCCCTCATCTTCCTCGCCACATACTACATACTAAACCCTGACGACACACTGTAACTCTGTGCCGTTCCTCTGACATGACCTTTGACCCTCAAGTCCCCATCCAGCGTCCTGTTCCTGTTACTATACCAGACGGGAGGACAGGGCATGCTTTGATGGATGGAGGGGCAGCTGGAGAGAGGGATGGATGGAGGGTGGGAGGATGGAGACATGAAAGGCACTTCTTGTTGGGAAGTCCCTGCTGGAAATTATGTAGATGAAGTCGAAACAAGAGGCGGATTTTATTTTGGGGAGATGGAAGCGAGAAGGGTTTCCGTCGTAGAGAACGAGAGTTTCACAGCTTGTTTCTTTGATCTTTGAAAAGCTTTCCTCTCTCTCTGGACCCAAATCTGTGGCTAGACAACATGCACACACACACACACACACACACACACACACACACGTTATAAAACCTGAATTTTCTTTTTGTTTTCCTTCCCTTTGTCTCTGTGAATTTCAAGGTCGTCTTAAGCTGACGGTCCTGTCTGAGGACAGACTGCAGATGAAATGGAAGGAGGCTGACGGACCCGTTCAGGGCTACAAGGTCCGAGTGAGACCCATCTCAGGTGAGACCTTCCTGGCTGTGTTGAAGTTAATATTATTTAGCTTAAGCCCCTTAATTCCAATTAAGGGAAGTGTTAATGCTACAGCATGCAATGATGTTTTAGACAACAGTGTGCTTCCATCTTTGTGGCAACCCTCTCCTGTTTCAGCATGACAATGACACTGTAGAGCCCTGACCTCAACCCCATCCAACACCTCTGGGATGAAATATAAAGTCAAATGTTAGCCAGGTCTTATCACCCAACATCAGTGCACAACCTCTTGAATATTCTTGTGGCTGAATGGGAATGGTTGGACTAGAGTTTTTCTTTATTCGGTATGTACCGGGTCTGCACAGGTACGCCAAAGTATACTGAGACCGCTTGGAGGCTTTGAGGCTTTGAGGCTCTGCGTACCAGAGTCAGACGGTAGACTTAGAGTTTGGTGAGACCTGTTGCAGCAGTTTGGTCGATACTTTGCTGCTGTCACGATATAACGTACATACTGTATGTGTTGGCTGTTCATTTTCTGGAAAACATGGAGGGAATTTGTTCAAATTTGGCACAAACGTCCACTTGGATTCAAGGATGAAGTGATTAGATTAGTTTGGTGGTCAAAGGCTAAAGGTCAAGGTCACTATGACCTCACAAAACAGGTTTTTGGCCATAACTCAAGACTCATTCATATGCCAATTATGACACTTTAACACAAATGTCTAACAGGATGAAATGATGAAGTGATGACATTTTGGACAGACATGGATGTAAACTGACACTTGACTGGTTGGAGGAAGAATACAACCACAAGGCCGTAATTCTAGTTAGAAATAACAGATAAGTTGTGTAAGTCATTGAAATACTATATTCCACTTATAGAAGTATATCATAAAATGGATTGACCAATTCCAATCTGATCATAAACTATTTATATATCATCATATTCCCTTGATTTCCTCTTCTCTAGTTCCTCTCCTCTCCTCTCCTCTCCTCTCCTCTCCTCTCCTCTCCTCTCCTCTCCTCTCCTCTCCTCTCCTCTCCTCTGTCAGCCTATCTCCCATTCCACACTGGGCAGCTAAGCCCAGGCACGTCTAAAAGAGACAGAGGGGGCTTATAGAAGAATTCAATCCAACACAAGATTTGATGTGTAGGGTCTAAGCGGGGGGGTGTAGCAGAAGTTTGCAACACGCAATTGCAATTTGGAGGACAGAAGAGGAAGCTGTGTCTTGTTTGTATAGAAAAGAAAAAGATGTTGAAGACCAGATGGAGAAGAAAGAGGGATTACACAAAGTGAGTTCCCCTGCTAAGATTAATCAATATAAATGCAATATAAAAATGGAAATACAGTTTGCATTTAAGGCTCATTTTACTTTGGGTTGACCTTCATGGATAGAAATGATGATCTCCATATTTCAGTGTTCTTAACATTGATCAGGATTTCATTCAGTCTTATCAAACAAAGATCACGATATATTATCTATAACACTATAAAAAAAATAATGTTGCAGAGACTTAAAATGAGTACAGCTCCAGTTAGAGATACAGCCTTTCTGCAGCATGACCCTACATTTAGACTTTATTGTTCACTTATTTATTTGCTTACGTGTCCACTTTTGCAACTTAAATGGTTTGCAGAAGCGTATCTGACTCAGACCCCCTCAGGCCAGTAGACTGTGGACAAGAGCCATCAGCACTTTATTACCTATCATGTCTGTCTGTCTTAAAAGACAATATTATGTTACATTAAAATTACATTTACCTGAAGTTAACACAACATTTGAATATGAATTGTGACAAATTATATGAGAGCAAGATGACAACTAAAGCTGTACTTTTTAAAAAAATATTATAAGAACATTTGGAAATTCAGGGAACATAAATACAAACATTAAAATGGAACAAGTTAAAGAATAAAATGATGAAGTATTTGGAGGACTGGAAGCATGTGGTTAAACACTCATGGGGACTAGCAGGGTTGCTGCCTTTCTCCACTGCTTTATTTCTCTTATCACTGATCTGCTTTATGTGCTGACTCAGTTGAAATCTCTAAATGTGCTGATGATACAACAGTGGTGAGGTTAGAAGCAAGAGCAGAAGAATCAGCACACAGGAGGGAGGTGTCTGATCTTGTAAGATGGTACAGCCTTCAGCTTAATATTGGATAAATGAAAGAGATAATCAGACATAGACGTCAGGAGTGGGGAAATGAGGGAAACTACCTCTTGAAATGGCTAGAAAACCAGGAGACAATATGAAAGAGTTTACGTGTCGTCTGCACTATAATGTCTGATCATTTTACATGGGGAAGCACAGTTTTAAAAAAAACTAAAAGTTGGCTCATCAGACAATGTATTTGTTGTGGAAGTATTAACAATTCGAAGCTTCAGTAGAAGCATTAGTCCAGTTTTCACATCAGTTAACTGTGGGAAGTGTGCTAACTGTTTGATTTGGTAGTCTTACTACTGCTCAACAAATGAAAATTCCACTCCCTCCCATCTCTCCCAACAAGGGAGGTGTGTGTGTCTTTGGCATGGATGTATAAAGAGAGCAGGATACAGCGTTAGAGGCTCATGTTCATTCCTATGAGAGTCGCTCAGTGATGCTTGAAGCCAAAATGGCTCGACTGCCGAGTGATAAATTACCCGGATTATCCGGCAATCTTCCTCATCCATTGGGTCCATAGAGCAGGCGCAGAAGTGTTTCCTTTAACTCCGCCTCCCAGCCCTCGCTCCAGCCTCAGTCTGGGTCTCAGTCACATGAACGGAGGAAGAGAAATAACTCTGGATTCAGCTATTAGTGCATTTTATAGCTTTTAGGACCTAATGATTTAAATAAAGACTATTCAAGTGTTAATACTGAGAAGTTTATTGACCTCAAAAAGAAATTATCCTCTGAGTTACAGACATCTCTTTCCCAATGTAAGTCTATGGGAAAAAGTCTTTTTGGGCCCAATGGCATCACATGACGGACATGGAAGTTTTACTACCGCCGTTTGGCCACTACGTACAATTTGCTTCAAAGCCGGCGCTCTTCCTGGGGGCTTGGTCTCTGGTCTCTGTAGCTCCATATCATGCTACACTCTAAGCCCGCCCACTTTTTAGTGGTCCAATTAAATGTGAAAGATTTGATTTAAATCCCTCTTGTGACTGTACACCACTCAAATATTTACTGGGAAATACTCACAGTTCAGAAGCTCAAGACGCTCTAACGTCCGTTTCACTGGGACTTTTTAAGGGTTTTTAGTCTATCTTTAAAATTCATGGTATTCTGTGTACATTATGTTTCATGTATGTGATGGTTTTATTAGTGTTGATTGTTGTCTTGTCTGTTCAGCTCATCAAAAAGTTGCTGTCAATGTTTGTAGTGATGGCAATAAACTCAGCACTAAAATACTCTCTCCTGCTTATTCTCAATACTTTTGCAGTAAAAAAAAAAAAAGACCTTAGGTGAGGTCAGGAACCCTTATTTTCCCTTTAGACTTAATCCTATATAGTAGTCTTTTCACAACCAAAATGCTGGTCTCTTCCAGAGGTGCCACAGCCAGAGCTGATGCTGACCACCACACGGGGCCGGGCCACGGTGGCAGGACTGGACTCCGGTCAGGAATACGCCCTCCAAGTCCTCGTGCTCAATGGGACGACAGAGAAACTCCTGGCAAAGCGACGATTCACCAGTAAGAAACATAGAGAGGTGGATGGGAGAAGTCAGAGAGGACGAGGGAGTGGGGGGGGTGACCTTCAACAAATTAAAGAGGTCAAGGTCAGAGTGTCAAAAGATAATGTATCATCATCATCAAGGTGAACATGAACAAAAATCTAGTCTTACTGTAGACAATGATGGTCAATGTACTTAACTTAAAGATTGAACTGTCCGTTATGGATTTGCGGGTTACTTAAAATGTCTTCTCACATCATTGTGACACATTACAGTGCTGCTAAATTATGTTAATAAAATGTTTTGTTTAGTTCTATAGATGAAAACAGATTTATTTTGTTTTCCTGTAAAATATATAAACTAATGCATTAAAAAGAGAAAAAAGATACTGTATAAATTATATAGTATTTTTACTATATCATTTGGCATAATACTTAAAATAACAGTTGGGTTGTTAATTTACAGATAATGTCTGTAACCAAGTTTACATACAATTTGAAAAAAAATAGAAAACTACTGTAAACATTTAGCAGTATGGTTTGTGCAGTGAGAGATGAAGACAGACAGAATCATGAAGTATTGGACAGAAATGAGGTAGGTTGTTTGTGTGTGTCTGTGTATGAGAGCAAGCATCAACATGCATATCTATATAGGCCATCTTACATGATATAAATTCTATGGGATTTTTGTCATCTGCATTTTAATTCTGATTAACTGGAAATCACAAAACAAGCTCCAGTTGTAAGTGTGGTTGAACAGGAACATGATGTGATGGACGACACTGACCAGAGATAAAAAAGATCTGCTGTGAGATGGCAAAGTCCTGTTATAAGAAGGGAAGGGGTGCATTTTTCACATTCTGGAGTGTCCCCACCCATCAGACCAACACACACACACACACACACACACACACACTCACACAGTGAGTGGGTATAAATACTACTCTAGCTGGATTACAGGCTGAAAGTGGGTTATGTTTGAAGTTGCTGTGTATACTTACATGAGTTTAGTGTATTCCTGGGTTGTAAATCTGCCCACTAACTCTTGCAAAGGTAACCTTACTAACATAATAACACAGTCAGTAATGGTCTTTTACCCTCACTGTGTGACTGTGTGTTAGGACGAGCAGTTTACAAAGAGAAAAGTCAGTTTACTGGTTATTTCTGAGGAGACAAAGGATGAGGGTCTGAGTGGGAACTGCCATCAAATCTATCTCTCTTACTGTCCCTCAGGTTAATTATGACATCTACAGCCAGATGTTTGACATTTTATTGTTTGACTCTGATTGATACTCACATTGGATAGTATGATGTGTAGATGTAGCCTGTGGTTGCTTGCGAACCGTGCAGGTGATAGTAGGTTACTGTGTCGACTCGAGCGTGTCCGGGCAGGTTTGTAAAAACATGCGAACTTGGAAATTTGTAACACCGGCTGTCTCTCTGGAATGATGGCAGTCTGGGAATTCCTTCCTGATGCGTCGCATTTCCCATTTGCTTCAACCCCTCTGGGCCCAGTACTTATTTCCTTCCACCCTTACCTTGCTGTTGTTGTTGACCTTGTCTGTTAACTTCAGACAAGGATTCGGCAACAGGACCTGGTGAAGCAGTTAAAGCTGCAGTCGGTAACTTTTATAAAATATGATAAAAAAACATATTTTTATAAATCTGTCACTATATTCTGACAGAAGTTCATGAGACAGATAATCATGATCCTCTGTGTCCTCCTGTGCTCACAACGGCGTTTGCAAGTTTCACAGCGCCAATGGAAAACAACCAATCAGAGCTGAGGATTCTCTACAACAGCTGTCAATCACTGCTCGCAAACCTCGTGAACTTCAAACTGTCAAACTAGGCGGCGCTGATCAATCGGTCTCATGCACTGCTGTCAGGATATAGTGACAGTTCTATAAAGTAACCTTTTCTCATATACAGCATGGCTGTAGACTCACTAGTAAATGTTTTATTTGACCCTGATTGAGGCCACTTTAATATGGTCTGTTATCAGTGAGAAATCTGAATTTTGTGCAAACGAAGGTTATGATATCGTAACCCTAGTTCTAGAAGCACAGGTGGAGCCCTCCACTGGACTTAATGGGTAATACTCTCCTCCAATCACATGCAAGCATTCACCTACTGAACTTTGCTTCAACAGAGCCGCCCAATCAGGACATGCCTACCTTAATACGGCCATCCCACACCCTTTTCAGTGAGTGGCCCAAGAGCTACAGGCCCCCCTCTTCGGAGGACTCCGCCTGTGCTTATAGAACTAGGGTTACAATATGGTAACCTTCGTTCAAACTCACCCAGGCTCCGCCCTCTACTGGACTCTATGGGTACAGTGGGTGGAGCCCGATGCACGTCCTGATTGGCCGGCTACGTTTATGCAAAGTTCAGTGGGCGAATGCGTGCTTGTGAGTCAGCCTGTGTGAGTTAGAGCAGTTTCATGTAGTAAGTCTATGAGTTAGGTTATAGGTGCAGTGGAAAAAATAATCATTTAACTGTATCTATAAAACGTGTGCCGTTTGTTCAATCTTGCCACAGCTTCGGTGCAGGTCCTGGCCTGTGCACAGCCCAGCTTAAACCTATTTAACCTTTAATAGATGTAGAGGGACTGGTTTGCTCTGCAGGGTAGTGATTATTAGATGGTAAGGGTGTTTCATATTTGCTCTATATTGGTATCTACCGTTGATTTTGAAATATTATGATGTAGCTTCTTTTTATAAGATTTAACTGGAAGGTATCAGATTTGCTGCACAACAGGGCAGCAATGTTATCAACTATATAACTCATATGTGATTCATATTCTCTTTTCCAGTGGAGGGTCTGCGGGAGGAGGAAATGATCCGCAGCGGTAGTCGAGAGCAGAAGAAGAAGATGTTGCCCGGCGGGTCAGGGTCAGGAGACCTGGACGATGTGACGGAGGCTCTGATGGACCTGCCACCAGTTCTGTATCCGGACCCCACCACCACCACCATCGTCGCAGCTACTGCTGCTACTACAGGTACTGCAAGCTAGTAGATAATAACACTACATCCACACACACATCTTGGTATTATTACAGTATGATGACTTGAGTCCTGGCAAAATAAGATGCAACTCACATCCAGCTGCATAAGAACAATTAAGGAACATTAGTCACAAAAACACAGCCACAAGGAACACGATACAATCACAAGAACATGAGGTTGGAGTGAGACATGAGTTCAGGGGGTGGCGGTGGTCATGTGCTATGTGTGTAATGGCAGTGTCCATGAGGGCTCGGAGGTCGGAAGAACAGAGACCAATGATGCTAGAGGCATTGTGTGTGATTTTGAGGAGTTTGTTCCTGGTGGTGACAGCAGTTATTTAAATCCGGCACCTGAATGAAACAAGAGGGAAAATAAAAATCTGTGAAGATGTTAAACAGATAAGTCTAGTGGTCAGACAAGGCGAGTCTATACAAAAGCTGAGACAGTGCCAGCAGACTGAAAGCAGAAGCTGGATCACGCCTTGACTTGAACTCATGCTTTTGTGTCTCAGTGACTAATGGAGACACCCATTTGTGAAGTTGGTCTAGTATTGAGGGAGAGCGCTGTAACTGGCAGCCACTAAACAAGCTGCTCACTGAAAGTGCTTGTTTTTGCCACTGACAGGCTCAGATTGTTATTAGAAGTGTCTGATAACATTATGGAAAGGATCCTAGACCCTCAGACACTTAATTCAAGTTAAGGCCATTGTCAAAAATCAACCCAAGCACTTAGCATTTAGTGTAGAGACGTGTTCAGGGCCGATGATTATGATGTTTTGAGTTCAACCGCAGACATTTTGTTATATCTAGTCTCTCACATCAGCTCCTCTGTAGTGTGATTGTTGAACCTAGAAGGTTTGACTAGTTGACCATTATACTAAATGTCATCTTTATAGTTGAAGATGTGAATGACTCAATTAAAACAAAACTTTTTCTGTTTGACCGATAGGATGAGTGTTACGGCTGTATGTGTTTTCTGTGCTGCTGTTTCTTTTCCCTCTCCAGTAGCTCTGCCCAAGTGTGCTGCATTTGGTCAACAAGGTTGGGAAAGAAGTGTTTAAAAGCTCCTGTGCCAGCAGCAGAAGGGAGAGGCTTCTGGTGTGGGGACTGCTGGTTTTGCTGCCTCTCAGCTTAGGACTTTGATATTGTCTTTTTCATATTTCCTTGTTAATAAATCCTATGGATTTGAGAGTTTTAAAGGTGTCTTCTGTGTTTGGTTTAGGTCAGTGTTGGAGTGTTGTTCGCCCCAATAGGGCTGCCCATGAGTGGGGCACAACAAAGCTTCCCGGACGAACCCCCCATTTATTATGATTGTACAGGATTTATTAACAAAGACATATGAAAAAGACAATATCAAGTCCTAAACTGAGAAGTAGCAAAACCAGCAGTCCCCACACCAGAAGCCTCTCCCTTCTGCTGCTGGCACAGGAGCTTTAAAGCACTTCTTTCCCAACCTCGTTGAGCAAATGCAGCACACCTGGGCAGAGCTACTGGAGAGAGAAAAGGGATAACAGCACAGAAAACACATACAGCCGTAACAACGAGGTGCTGAGAGGCCTGTACTATGAAGCGAGTTCAACATACCCAGGGTATCTTCTCGTTATCTGGCTTCACTAACCCTAACAAACGAGGTCCCGCTAAACGGTCCTACAAAGGTGGTTAACAACTCGGTAAATCATCCCAGGGTTTCTCAATCTGGTTATGATCGCGTTCACATGAACGGGGCGGTGTTTGCAGCATCTGACCAATCACAATCATGGACAAGTCTACTGACTTACAGACAGACAGGCAGAGCGGCACATTTTACAAAGGAAGAGCGAACTTTAATAGACAAATACAAAGAAGTTAAACACTTAATCCAGGCTAAAAGTAACACAGTTGAAGCTGCCAAATGCAGGAAGGACAGCTGGCAAAAGAAAAAACTCCCGATGTGTGAATGCGTAACTCAACAGATTTATTAATTTAACGGAACGCTCAAAAGTCAGATATAGTTGTCTAGATATAGATAGGTGTAAATTGTGTTATGGATGAATGGATTACACTTCATGACCATTAACAAGGATGTGGCGTGTATGACTATTTCAACCTTCTTTCAGCTGCGTCCCCGTCTCCGGTGGCGTGAAATGGACTCAAGACCAAGTAAAATAAATAAATATAAAAACATAATTCAAAGCAGTAAGCACCCACAGCATACAGCCAGCTGTCCTTCCTGCGTTTGTCAGTTTAAACTGTGTTGTTTTTAGCCTGGATTATGACTTCAACTTCTTCATATTTGTGTAATATTATCATCACACCGAGCTCTGATTGGTCAGTAGAAGGTGCTTTTATACGAGTTGATCTCTTATCTGGAACATAACCTGCTCCAGAGCAGGTTAGCTGTTCAGCATAAGTTACCATGGAGATCTACCCTGAGTTATCCCTGAAATTACCTCGCTAACCCTAAATCCTGCTTTGTAGTACAGGCCTCAGATGTGCTGCATTTGCATCAAACCAGAAATACCCCACCCACTGTTTAGTCTGTTTGGCACATAAAACCCTACAACAGAAGTTGATCATCATGGCCTCTGTCATTATACCGCTATTTGAGCGAGAGGGGGGCGAGGTACGGAAACGTTACCGACACACACACATACAAGCAAGCCAGTACACACATGTACAGTAAGTATAGTATACTGTATTTACACACGCCGACACCAAAGAGCTTTGAGACGGATCCACACACAGTAATGACAGTCCAGCAACAGTAGGTGTAACACAGGAAACAAACGCTGGCACAAGATGAAAGGCGGGTGTTTGTTAGCTTCATGTTGAATCCGTCCACTAAGAATCATAAAACTATCATGTCTAATTCTCACTTCCGTCCTCTTGAAGTCAGTTGGATCTCATGTCAACAGTAGATTTCCTGTCACATACAGCCTCAACTGGTCCCTAAACGATCGTTGCTTATCTTACTATAACCCCACCCATGTGCTCTCTCTCCTCCAGAGACTCCAGCAACAGAAACCCCCTCTCAGCCCCCTGATGAGGCCCCAGAGAGAACCACCAAAGAGAAGAGGAAGAGGAAGAAAGAGCGGGATCGTTCTAAGGCGGAGAATAAGGAGGAGCAGGGGACGACACAAGGCAAAGCAGCCGAGGAGAAACCCCGGAAGACCACCTTCCCCACCCAACCGGTTACAGGTAACCTCTAACCCCCCCAGTGTTTGGTAGAAAACTCTGATCTACAATGAACCAAGACATGATGGAAACGATTAGGACAACTGCCTTCAAGCAGGTTGTCTTAAAGAACGTCTGTTCAGCATCATCTGATGAGGCTGGAGAGCAGTAAGTGTTGGTTTGACATGTGATGACAGTGTTTACAGGTGGGAGGGACAGGTAAAGAGATAATGACAGGCCATCTCGTTCTGCTGCAGGGTGCATGTGTCCTCTCTCTCTCTCCCTCGTAATCCAGAGGAACACATTCACATACATGGACACTCGCTCATGTTCATCCATGCACCATGTTGACACATGTGCGCATGGTATTTACACACCTACATTTAACACCTACACACACCTTTTTGCCTGCATAGAGCCATCTGTTTCCTGATTTAAAAGCATGCTTTTACCCATGTACTCACTAATATACAGATGGGTGACCAATAGAAGGAAACAAAAATAACACGATAGTGATGAAGTCCCTTTCACACACGCAGTATATCCCTGAAAACATGTCCTGCTTGGGCTCCTGTGTGAATGAGAGCAGGGATCAATGATCAGGGAAATCTCCACCTCAAGACCTCGTAACATTTCAGGGAAAGTGCCGGTACGCCCGTGTTAGGAATAAAAGGCGTAACATTGCAGGGAAAAGCATGTGAAATCACAACAGCCAATCACAACACTCCGTGACTTGCTTATGGTTTGGCATTTACGCCAATGCTTTATCGGGTGATTTGACTTGTCTCGCAAGTAATAATATTACGTATTACTAGCTACTTTCATTTGAAAGTAATAAATTACTTTACAACATTATTGTCTGTGCAGAGTAACGTGTTACTGATTACACTACTTTTAAGTTACTTTCACCAAAATAATCTCATAAATACGACTAGGCGTTTTAAAATGGAAGAGAGAGTAATGTTGTTTTAGCAGCTAAGCAAATCACATAAGCTCCAGTTTATTGTAAATAGTGGCGGGCGTCCTTGTATAGCCAAATGGCTTGTGTCCATATCGTGCTGGAGAGCGCTTCATCCCCAGTGCTGCACGTGGGTTTTGTTTCTATAACAACAATATCTTGACAGTATATCAGCATTCTAGCCACCGTTGTATGATAGACTAGCATCGCCCCTTTGCTTTTATTATCTATTTGGGCTACAATCTATTTGTTTAACATTGTTTTTTCACTATGAGCACCAACCGGAGGATGCATGGCCTCATACTTTTAATGGATGAGAAGGTCACCACTCAGTCTGACAGCCGTAGAGCGAGGAGGAGGATGTGGGTGCATGACACCATCTGTCGTCCATCATTGCATCCATTCATCCAGTCACTTTGTATTAAAATCACCCGTTTATAGTGTGTTTTTTCTTTTTTACTTTTGTAACGCATTACCCTCCCCCCAACGCTGCAAACTTGTTGAATATTAAATACATTACAAGACCTTTAGCACTGGACAGAAATGTTCCTGTTCCTCCACCATGTTCCTGAAAATAATAAGAGACGGCCAAATTCCAATCCGGCCCCTACACCCTCCCACTCCGTGGTGGAGTGCACTCTGTTCACTCACAGCTCACAGCTCAATGAAGCTCCTTCTTTAAGGTGGAGGGTATAAATACAGCGGGCACTTCGGGACGAACTTCCCTCTCTCCGGCAAGGAAATAAATATCAGAATCAGAAATACTTTATTGATCCCCGGGCGGAAATTGAGTTACATTTTTCTAGAATTAAATATAAATATATAAAAATAGAGAAATCATAAGAAAACATAAATAAGAAATATATAAAACAACAGTGCAAATAATGATACTGAAAAATAGGATCTATGCAAATAATATAAATGCATGAATTTATAAAAATGCAAGAATAGTGTAAAATAAGAATATTAGTTTAAATGTTCTGTATAAATACATGCAGTGTAAATGCCAGAGTAAACCAGATTATTGCACAGCTGAATTACTGCACTACATTATTGCACTGTTAAGTCAGTATTGCACAGTTGAAGATATAATAAATGATGGGGTTATAGCTCCTGATAGGGGTAAAAAATAATAAATATATGTTGCGTATATATACAATATACAACAATTTACAATCTAATGAATATGTCTACCGTTTTCTAATCTAGAAAAGGGTATATTTGACCCTAAGTACAATCTATTTACTTTATGTTGTTGACGTCTGTATGACAATAAAGTAGAATAAATTAAATGCATTAAATGTCAAATCAGTTTGAGCAGTTTACAGTAAATGTTTGTACCAGTAGTCACATAGAACTGACATTGGATCGTGTTCCATGACGAACACTAAACGGCGTTGCACGTCGTCAGTAAGGGCAGCTGGTTAAGTCAGCATCGATGCAGACTCTCTGTTGGAGGGTTTTATAACCCACTTCCGCTCCCCAGTGATTGGTTTTGAATGGCACTTGATATGGCGGACCCTCCAAATTGAGAGTAAGTGGGTAGGGCGAGGGTGTGTGTGTGTGTGTGTGTGTGTGTGTGTGTGTGTGTGTGGGAAGTGGGGGGGGGGTTGGAATTGGGCCGTCTTCAGTACCTACATCCGGCCTTGCCCCATCTTCTTCTTCTGTTGAGTTTTACGGTGGTTGGCATCATAAGTGTTACATTGCCGCCATCTGCTGGACTGGACTGTCCCTTTCCCCAGCTATTCCAGTATTCCCATGACATGTGTGGAAAGGCTCAAGACAGAAATGTTCCTGAATGTAGTGTATGTGTGAATAGTGAAAGGTTATTAATTTACTAGGAACTCTCTTTAGTAAAGTGTCTGTCCACCATGAGCCTCCAGAACAGCCTCAATGCTCTTTAGCACAGATCAACAAGTCACCAGAACTCTGATCATGCTTCCTTTTTGTTAAGGTATGTCTCCAAGGAAACCATTTGAGTGTGACAGCGATTCAGCGGCGGAAATCATGTTGCTGGTGGACGGCTCCTGGAGCATCGGACGTACCAACTTCAGACGGGTCAGAGACTTCTTGGAGGGCCTGATGACGCCCTTCCACATCGGGCCGCACCACATTCAGATCGGTGAGGATCAGAGTGTCTCTCTTCCCTCCTGTGGGTCGTATTCATGTCGACACAGTGTCACACGGTGGACGTCTGCTGTCCCAGTCATGACTGTTTAAGGGCTATACCCTAATAATGACATGTATATGTCTAAGTATTGTTTTCTTTGTGCATTGCAACAGTGATTATTATGACATTTATGTTGCTTAGCTACAGCTGAATTTATTTGCAAAGTATTTAATCTCTGCTGATTGGTCCTCCTGTCGTGAGTTATTGGTGACCACATGCCTGCTTATGCTCACATGCACAATGACACACACCTTCATTCACAGCTTTTACAGCAATGCATTTCAGCAATTACGCCACATTTTCTATAAAAGGACATTCTCTCGTCTCATCTCATTGGTTCTCATTCCTGGTTGTGGTTGTATATGAAGTAATAGAGCGTTGTTCATCTTTAAAGAAATCTTCTGCATTGTCTACTTGTAAATAAGTGCTCATTTTGCTACTCTAAGAAGGTGATATAATACAATGAATTTACAGATACTGTCTGCAAGCTTTTGGTTTAAAACAGCTCTGTAGAAGCAACTAAAGATGAAGACAAAAAAGGATTTTGAAATTAGCCACTTACGTTTTTGTCCCAGGTCTGACCCAGTACAGCGGAGACCCCCGCACAGAGTGGCAGCTCAACAACTTCACTACTAAAGACCAGCTGTTGGAGGCCGTAAGGAATTTCAGATATAAGGGAGGAAACACATTTACAGGTAAACACACATCACCTTCGATACCGTTATATTGTTGATGTGTTTGAGCCCTAACATCTGGCTATAACACCGATCAGCCATAACATTATGACCGCCTGCCTAATATTGAGTAGGTCCCCCCTTTTGCCGTCAAAACAGCCCTGACCCGTCGAGGCATGGACTCCACTAGACCTCTGAAGGTCTGCTGTGGTATCTGGCACCAAGCCGTCAGTAGCAGATCCTTTAAGTCCTGTAAGTTGCGAGGTGGGGCCTCCACGGATCGGACTTGTTTGTCCAGCACATCCCACAGATGCTCCATTGGATTGATATCTGGAGAATTTGGAGGCCAAGGCAACACCTCCAACTCGTTGCCATCCACATGATGTAAAAGAAAACGTGATTCATCAGACCAGACCACCTTCTTCCATTGCTCCATGGTCCAGTTCTGATGCTCACGTGCCCATTGTACGCGCTTTTGGTGGTGGACACGGGTCAGCGTGGGCACCCGGACCGGTCTGCGGCTACGCAGCCCCATACGCAACAAACTGCGATGCACTGTGTGTTCTGAGACCTTTCTATCGGAACCAGCATTAACTTTTTCAGCAATTTGAGCAACAGTAGCTCTTCTATTGGATCGGACAACACGGGCCAGCCTTCGCTCCCCACGTACATCAATGAGCCTAGGGTCTGACCCTGTCGCCGGTTCACCGGTTTTCCTTCCTTGGACCACTTTTGGTATGTCCTGACCACTGCAGACCGGGAACATCCCACAAGAGCTGTAGTTCTGGAGATGCTCTGACCCAGTCGTCTACCCATCACAATTTGGCTATTTGTCAAAATCGCTCACATCCTTACGCTTGCCCATTTTTTCTGCTTCCAACACATCAACTTCAAGGACAAAATGTTCACTTGCTGTCTACTATATCCCACCCACTGCCAGGTGCCATTGTAACAAGATAATCGATGTCATTCACTTCACTTCTCAGCGGTCATAATGTTATGGCTGATCAGTGTATATGCACATGATCCATACAATAGGTACACAGTAGAGTACATGTACCGTATGTCTGTCAGTGTGTAACCATCCGTCTCCCAGGCCAGGCGCTGCTCCACGTCATGGAGGAGAACATGAGAGCTGAGGCAGGCGCCAGGTTGGGCACACCGTTATTCCTGGTCTTGTTGACCGATGGCAAATCTCAGGATGACGCCATTGCTGCGGCAAACCGGCTGAAGAATGCTGGCGTGGAGATCATCGCTGTAGGTGAGGGGGTGTAGACATTAAATACATTTCTTAGCACCACGGGACTGTCAGCACTCTTGACTTATTCAGTTTATTCAGCTTACCAGAGTTTAACCAGTTACAGTCTGATGTGGTCACATGATCGCTATGTTACGGTCTCATAGGTGCTCAGAAGCATTTAGTTCTGTGGGTTGAACCATTTTATAACTTTGTATTATTCAGGTGTAAAGAATGCTGACGAGGCCGAGTTGAGACAGGTGGCATCGGAGCCGGTGGATCTGAACGTCTACAACGTCAACGACTTCCCTCTGCTCAGCAAACTGGTGTCACGACTAGTCCACATCCTGTGTGGGAGGATAGAGGACCGTGGCATCTCTAAACGTAACCTGTCTATCTGTCTAGCTATCTGCCTTTCTGTCTGTTCTAGCAACTCATCAGACACATGCACGTGAATGCAGGGCAGGCATCGAGCTTTTCAAACAACGAATATCTTGTTGAGGTCTAATGTGCTGATTCCTTGTGTCTCCAGGCATGGAGCCTGGGCCCACAGCAGACCCAGCCCTCTCCTACCCCAGTCCTACTGACCTCCGCTTCTCTGAGCTGGGCTCCAGAGAAGTGAAGCTCCACTGGACCAATCCTGCTAAAGCGGTCCAACAGTACCGAGTGGTCTACCACAGCGCCGAGGGTCAGAGTCCACAGGAGGTCAGAACGCAACCTTATTGATATATTACCACATTAGGTTTGAGACATAAGCACAGTTATATAAGCAATGTAAGACTGTCACCAGGGACGATTCCAGCAGCCTCCACATTGTGTTTTACATCCTCCTCTAACTCTGGGAGAAATGTGCTTGATTGCAGCAGGAAAAAGCTGTTCTAGCTAAAACTAAACATTTGTGTAACTATTGAAACATTGTGTGGGATAGAAAAATTGTGTTTTTATATTAAAAGTAATACATATTTATGTCTAGAGAGTATTATAATGTCGTGTTTGTGTGTGACTGTAAGTGATGCTTTGTCTCCAGGTGGTGTTGGCCGGCTCAGAGTCCACTGTGCTGCTGGAAGGCCTCTCCTCTCAGACTCTCTACCACGTGTCCATCTTCCCTGTGTATGAACACAGCGTCGGCCTGGCACTCAGAGGAACGGTCACCACATGTAAGACTGACCGCTTACTGCTAAATGTGATATTAATCTAAGGGATCCATTTGTTTCTTCATCAGTTTGTCAGTGTGTCACATGTACTTGCACAAACTTCAGATGATGCATCTCAGAGCTTTTTAAGGACAGGACTGTTGATAATCCATTTTTGTTATTTTCAACAAAATCCCATGAAAAGAACAAAACCATCAATGAACTGATCCTACTAACTAAGCACCTAAGAGTCCCCAACAAATGCACCATTTCCTCTGAAAATGAAAGTATAATTCATGACCTGTTTTTAAAGATGTGCATCTTCAGTAGGAACACTTACAGACAGGATGGGATACATACTGTATAGTTAGTTTTGGTCTTTTCGTGGGATTTGTGGATGATACCAACAATATAACTTAGCAATTTCCAAATTAGACCTAAGAAGGCCCAACAAGTACAGGTTAAAATAAGAAAGAATATTAGTTTATAATGTAATGCAATCACTGCTGTTGATGACTAAACTAGCAGCAAACTGAATCCACAAGGCGTCCAAAGAGTTACCAGTAAATGACATAATGTAGTCAACATGTTTACAGGCTTGTTTGTAAAACATTGTTTGTGTCTCTACTCTCCTCATCCTTTCTTCTCTCTCTTCCTGTCTCCCTCTCTCAGTGCCCCTGGCCATGCCGGCCCACCTGGAGGTGACTCCTTACTCTTACAGCTCGCTGCGGGTGAGTTGGGATGCAGCGCCCGGTGCAACACAGTACATGATCCTGTACTCAGCCCTGAACCACGGAGAGCCTGATGATGCTAAGGAGGTGAGAACTGGACCTCTCTCTGTGTGTTTGTGCGTGTGTGTGTGTGTGTGTGGAGGAGAGTGAAATGGGCACATATGGAGGTTTATACATAGATTACACAAATGGAATTTATAATTATAAGCCAATAAATACAAGCCAGTAATAAGATAAAGGGGCCTCAGCAACACGTAAGCAGGTAGATGACAACATAATGCACGAGGCTCAGTAGAGCAGGCATGGTCTGCTCACATAATGATATATTTTCAGGACAATGTGTGAACTGTAATGTTATCAGCAACCGTGCACCACTTTAGAGATAATGTAGCCTCTCATGTCACCTGTCTCTGAATTACAGATATGAAACACAGATATTATATAACATATAAACAACTGAAACCAGGCAGACCGTAGCCTGGATATGTTATTGATCATCACAAAGAGGTGAAAACAAGAACACACCTGTATTTATACATTTATGATGAATCATCAATTCATATTAGATCATTAGTTAAATACTGTATGTACAAGGACAATCTGTTTGTCCAGGCTTTATCTATTAAGGGTGACCACATCATAAAACACTTCAATAATCATGTGAAATGTAGATTAAATTGGACTGTTAAATCATTAATGGCTTCTTACTTCTTTAATTCTGTTTCATGTCAGCGCTCCTCTCCTATCACTCATTGTAATGTCATTTTACAGTAAGGATTGGTAGCAGACAATCCTATTATTAACAGACTGATAACTCCACGTTTGCATTTTGTTTGTGTATTTCTACAGGAGAAATTCAATGCAGAGCAGACGGTGGTGGAGCTGGCGGGGCTACTGCCGGCAACAGACTACTCCGTCACCGTCTATGCTCTGTACGATGAGGAACCCAGCGACCCGGTCACTGCTGTCGCCACCACATGTAAGTATGTTCTCTATTATCAACATCTCTAGCATAATAACTTCTCAATGGAATTGATCAAATAAATCGCTTCAGTCCACTGAGGAATCACTTGTGTTTCATCACCTTCATCTTCCTCTTCCCTCCCTTATTATTTCATAGTCCCTCTCCCACCGCCGGTGAGCATTCAGTTCCCGATGGTCACCCACAGTATGCTGAGGGTGAGCTGGGTGCCCGGAGCCGTGGACGTCCCCGGACACAGGATCATCTACAGCACCAACCACGGCAGTGACGTCAAGCAGGTAACTTCCCCCCAAACTACAAGCCGTCTGTCTCCTAAACCATCCCCACAACTGAGATTACATCTTTATCTTCAAAGACAGACGTATAAAATACTGAATTATTTTAAGTGACTCTCATGTGGTTTAAATTATTACCATCAGGCTTCATTAGTCTATGATATCATCCAGTCGGAGTGCAACGAATCACAAACATCCATAATGATTAGCTAGATTTCTTTTCCACGCATCTCTTTTCAAACTTCTTTGTATAATAATAATAATAAATAATAAAAGAGTAGAAATGAAGAGGAAGCATGTATTACAGAGAACTAAATAAAAATGCATTTTGGTTTCACTTTGAATAAATTAAATTACACAGACACAAATTTAAATTTAAAACTTACATGCATCTATAAGGACCTGCTCACAAAATATGTCCGATTATGAAAACTTAATTGTCCATTTGCCTTCGGTTTCACTATAAGACATGCAAACATACAGTATAACCATGCATTCCCATTAAAACATGCCATAAAAACATACAAACAACAATACATAGGCCTATATCAGATGCAAACAGGAGGAAATGCAAAAACGCAAAAAAGAGACGGCTCAGCAGTACACGTTCATGTAAGGAGAGGAGCCCCGCCCTGTGTAATCATAGTTTTAGCCTCATTTATTACCTTAACAGCACTTGGAACAAAGGACTTTTTGTAGATATTTCCATTTGCCATCGGTCATTTATAACGTCTCCTGGAGGGTAAGAGTTCACATTCAGGGTGCGGTGGGTGAAAAGGGTCATTCATAATTCTATTTGCTCTAGTTTTACATTCAACTTTTCATAGTTTTAAGTTTTTAAAGAGGACGTGAGAGCAGTGAGATTCCATACAGTCTGTGTGCAGACTGGAAAACCAAAAGCAGCTAAAAACTGCTGTAGAGCTGCAGAGTTTGTCTCTCAGTGGGTTCAGTACTACTGGCGATGGAGATGAATGGAGACATTAGTATTCAAATCTTCATGGCTTAATAGAATACTCATTTGACGAAGATGGAAATACAATTATTTAATGGATTCTGTCCTTTTGTTGTGTTTGCATGGAGCCTTTTTATATCACTAATAATCTGAATAAGAGCTTTATTAGAATATAAAATGCCTAATGTAAAAACGGTATGGTTGAAATGGCAGAAAAGCTGTTGGTATGAAAATGAATGAACTGTGTGGCTGGTGTGATAAATTGAGCAAATGGATTATTTGATTGCTGAAATGTTGAAATGTATTATATTGCTACAAAAGCAACTGAAAGCACGGACTAATGACTGGTGCCAAAAAAACAATGAAAATGTGATCATAAGATATCACATATGCTCTTGTTGATAGACTGAAATCCAGCGAGTCACAGCGTGTTCGCCATTGTTCAGTTCCTCCGTGAAGTATAAACACGTCCTCTGTACTTCACCACAGAAGTGTCTCCTTGATACACAGCTCTGACACTCTAGTGAATGTTCAGCATACAGGAGAGGACATGTGTTGTATAGTATTCTTCTTCTCTGACATTGACACCTATTATGAATCTGTTCTTTCATTCAGTGGGTATAAATATACCTTCACATTGTTTAACCTCCGCTCCTTACATTGTGAAGGTCAGAAGTGTTATTATTCCTGAAGGATAACACACGAATACAACTTGACTGAGCAATCAACCTGTTAAAAGCTGTTCACCTGAGAAGACCCACCACCAGTAAACCAACGCTAGTCCCGAGTGCTGGACCATCTTTTTCTATATTTAATAATAAGACTTATTACATTTGAACGGACAAAATGCCGCCCTGTTACTGCAGCCATAATCTCTATAAACAGATATCTGCATGTGAGTGTAGAATCTGTAGCAACGGAACCAGATTTTGGTACCGGAAACGTTCTGGTTTCTGTTTGTAGTCTGAGTAGTATTGAGCAATCACGTCTGAGCAGGCTTTGGTTGAATGCAGGTAAACAGTCCATCTGGAGAGTAAAAGAGGCGGAGTGCATCGGCTGAAATACAATCTCTGAACCCATCGCTATCGTCTGACGATGATTTAGCTTGTTATTGGTTTAAAATGAGCTTCTAAACTGGCTACTTGTGAAATAATTCGGTCATACACGTCGTCTCTCAACTCCAACTCCGGTCTCACGTCTCTAGTTGCTAATCGGACTGTAAACAGTGAGCAGTGCACAGAAGAGGAAGTCTTGGTTCAGAGATTGTTGCAGTCTCAGTCGGTGTCAAGTCATTCATATTAAATCTGTCTCCAGGTGGAGGTGACAGGACTGAACTCAGTGGTGGTGCAGAACCTCTCCTCTCTGTCTAGATATCTGGTTTCAGTCCAGTCTCACTACCCCCAAGGCCTGTCTGCAGCACTCACCAGCAACGTCACCACACGTAAGACACACACACACACACACAGTCTTTTGTGCTGGAAGGCATCATCTTGTATCTGCTTTGTCTTGTGTAACAGCACAGCAGAGAGAAGAAGAAACACTGGATTAAATGTGAATGAAAAGAATCAGGTCAAAGTCTCTGTATTTCCTTCTCTGCTAGTGAAGGTGCCGTCTCCATCAGACCTCAGGGTGACTAACTTCTCTGACAGTGACATCACGGTGCGCTGGGAGGCTGCAGCCGATGATGTCGTCTCTTACCTCATCAAGTGGATCTCCCTCAGTGGAGGAGACCTGAGACAGGTGGGGGGTGGACTAAAGGATGGCTGGAGTGTATCATGTGTAATCATTTTGAATATACTGTATAACCTGTCTGTTTGTTCTAGCTGAGGGTGAGTGGTGAGAGCGAGGGGGCCATCCTGGAGGGGGTGGAGGACGATAAGGAATACCAGATCTCTTTGTCTGCTCTTTATGGAGATGGAGCTCAGAGTGAAGCTGTGGCCATACGCTATAGCACCTGTGAGTCTCACACACACACACACACACACACACACACACTAATAGATAAAATACTATCAGCAGCACTGGAGAGTCATTTCTGTCACTCAGGGGGGTATTTTAATGTTTCACGGGTGGAGGCCAACTCTCTCCTCATTAGGGCAATATTTGTCATCTCTCATCAATAAACGTTTCCTCGTAGAGAGTCTAAATGTCTCTGCTTGTTGTATGTTGTCCCTGCAGTGTCTGGTGGAGGCCCATCCAGCATATCGGTCTCTGAGGAGACGGCGGTCAGCTTGGTGGTCAGCTGGGTACCTCCCAACGCTCATGTCCTCCAGTACCGTGTGTCTTACACTGCACTGACTGCAGCGGAGTCCCAGGACAGCACTGTGAGTGGGCCGTAGTCGTCACCTCTTCATCCTGCCAGGCATAGATCATAGAGCTTCTGAGGGGTCAGGGGTCAGATTAGCTCTGTCGCTGTGTCGACACTCGGACAATTTTCTTTGAAAGGTGGGTTTGTTGTCTACAGGTGTTGGTCCCAGGTGGTGAGAAGCGGGTGGTGTTGGAGTCGTTACAGCCAGATACACGTTACAGCATCCTGGTCACCGCCGAGTACCGCAACAGAGAAGGAGGCAGCGGTTCAGCTCAGGGCAAAACCAGTGAGTCAAACTGAAAGAATACACACAGCTTTCTAAGCATTTTAAAAACAGATTTAATGGTAACACACTGACAGGTTTATGTAGAGGAGTATCATATTTAAGGTAGGTAAAGGTAAAGGAACATCTAAAGTATTACTTGTTCTGTTTCCTTCATCTATATATACATCATATGTGACAAATATAACAAAATATTGCCTCAATACATATGTAGACGTGTTTAGTCAGCTAAAATACAAACAAAAAGTGTTTTAATATTTACTTATTAATATTGATTATGCTACAGTCCATATGATGAAAACGTGCCACTAACTTTATTTAAGAGGGCTCCAGAAGTGTGACTCCGAAGTCAGTCCAGGAGTAGACGACTGCATCACATGCAGAGGGCACACACTCTCCAACAAAGAAAAGATATTTAGGAAAACTGTATGATAATAACGTGATAATAAAGATACAAGATCTGTCCCAATCCCAACATATACATCAACAACAACAAGTTGAAATCATCTAGTTTATAGCACGATGGATTCAGCATGAATACATTAAAATGGTGAAAAGTGCATCAACAGTTCTACTACTTTTTTTGGTAATGCTTCATTTTGACGTGTGTTCATAAAACCAGAAACTATTAATAGATGATGTTTATCAAGTATTAGATAATCATGTACAAACATTGTTTTGGGCCTAGTCCTCCACAGATAGTTAGCACCTAAATGGTTGATATATGCTTCTTTAACTTCTTTAAGACTGTTATGAATAATATCGCAAATAGCATACTATATAGATATTGTCAACATAACTAAAGGTGAAATATCTTACATAAGCTTTCCTCTTGTGTGTTTGGATATATTGAAGCACATTAATGTTGGATATAAAGAATGATGGCCAGTCTTAAAGGTGAACTTCTCCAGGTCAGTTTGCAGGTGTTGAGGAGGACTAGTGTTGTAAAGTTGTCTGAAGATAACACAGCCTGAAGTGACCATGAAGGTTTCATAGATACTGGCCCCGACTGGTCTGTATCAGCCTTCTGTATCTACCTGCCTCACTGTCTGTCTGTCTGTCCGTCTGTCTCTCCCTCCAGCCAGTCTGCGGGTCAGCAGTGTGAGTGTGGTCAGGTCAGACCACTCCAGTATCTGTGTGTCTTGGAGACCCGTGTCTGCTGTCGATGGATATCGTATCGTCATCCAGTCCGTCAAAGGTAAGCTGTTGTAAAGTAACTGAGTGTGGTCACATGGACATGAGGTGATGATGCTTATCCTGGTTTTGATCATATTCAGGATATGATATCAGTTTATTCATATCCCCGTATGATAATCACTAGTATCCTGGTTACTGCAGTCTGTTTGTACAGGTTATGTGATGTTTACTGGAACAAACCAACCTACACTGTACTACCAGCTGACAGCTTTACTGCTAATTATTATACCCCCGCGACAACATAGTTCGGGGTATGTAGCGCTCCACGTGTCCGTCCTTCCGTCCGTTCGCGTGTCACACTTTCGTTTCCGGAGCAGAACTCTGAAACTATTTAACTTAGGAACTTCACATTTGGTATGATGGTTGACAGTGTGGTCTAGTTGTGCCTTTTGGGGGTAATAAGTCCAGCGTGCCCACAATTTAAAACATTTTAGGCACCCTGGACTTGAGGAAGGTGAGCTAATAACAAGCTAGATTGTGCTCAATAGACTAATTCCATTAGTTCCTAAAGGGCTGAACCTTTGGCCCTACTTTCGTAGGGGTCAGGCAGTGAGCCATGCTCACATTTGCCTTGTTTATCCTCTGCTCCGATCACCTGTCTGCTTGCTCGCTCGACCACACACACACACACACACACACACACACACACACACACACACACTACGTACTGAGCTATTCCTCAAAGCCCATTATAACACTGTCCTCCACTTTGACCGGAGTCAGCCTCTCACTGTCACTATACCACCGCACAGTTAGGATGAACATATGCAGCCTCTTTCATTACCGCAAGACAAAACTCTGTTTCCTCCAGAAGTGAGATGCTCAATAACCGGGATAAAGTGTATACATCATATTCAGCTTTCTTATAAACAGGATCAGGTAAATCAGGATATGGTGTTCACATGCTCAAACACATAAAGGGGATACTTCAAAAACCTGATCATAAACAGGATACATGTGTCCAGACAACACTGTATATTTTATACTGATACATGCTCTGCTTCATACTGTTCATACTGTATATCTTAGTGTATTCATACACACTGTTGATACTGTTCATACTGCTCATACTAGTGTATTAGTACCCCTTTCTGTTTATTGTATTCTGTATATGCTCTGGACAGTACTTTGCACTGCTTCTTGCACTTCTGGTTGGAGTACCTGTAGTCTGCAATGACAGTAAAGTTGAATCTAACTCACATAAAGCTGTCTCAGAAACCACGCTAACCACTGTTCATCTACCCATTGTGTGTGTACTGTACATGTCCTGTCTGTGTGTGCTTTGTGTACAGACAAGCAGACAAAGGAAGAGATTGTGGACGAGTCCAGCAGCAGTCACTGTTTCACTGATCTGGAACCAGAGACTCTGTATCGCATCAGCGTGCACTCACTTCTGGGCTCAGCAGAGGGCGCCGCCGTCTCCATCCTCCATCCAACAGGTGTGACCTCATCACTGTCACACAGACACAGTATGTTAGATGTTGAAGGCAGTTGGTTGGTTATCAATTATTTCTAGGATTTTTCTCTACTGAATGTAATCAAATCAGTCAGTAGTTATAGCATAGATTGATACAAACAGTATGATCCTTGAACATTCTTGTTGTTTGTTAAATGTGTTGTGATTGGATTTACTTTCCTTTTACAGCCACAGCTCCGGCCAGAATCCCCATCCATCCCCGGATGTACCCGATCCACAACGAAGGTGACTCACCATCATATCACACATCTGTTCCTCCGTAGAGATAAGTCTGTTTAACACAACAAATTAACACAGTGAGAGAGTGAGTAACAATTGGTTTTGGTGATGTGGGTGAAATTAATTTCATATAGTCATGAGGACTGGCGTCATGATTCATTTGTCAGTTTAAATGAAATTTGTATGTTTTTAGACCCAATAAATGTAAATGAGACCATCAGAATACCGTCTTATTATTACAGTATGATCCCACTGAAAGGTGATAAATAAGCAATAATACATTCCAGTCTTGTGCATCAACAAGACCATCAGTTTCTCACTCCTTATTGCTTTCTCCCCAGCTACATATTGTTCTTTCCTCCATCATATCATCTTCCTTGAGATGTAATCTTAAATGGTAAATTAGTTTTAGAGTACACTGGAGCCCATAGTGAAGAAAACTGATGTTATCTCTGCCTTGTTCATAACGTTTCAACACGTCTCTGTTGTGTCCCAGTGTGCCCTGAAGTCACCATCAGAAACAGCATTGTTAAAGGTGAGAGCCTCAAACTAAAAGGTTCATTTTGAAGGATTGAAACATCAGATTTAGAACAATAAGAGACTGTCCCCATGTTGTCTCATTTCATTTCTGTCCTGTGGTTGATGTCTCAGGGTTTGACATGATGGAAGCGTTTGGACTGACGAAGACAGCTCACTCGTCTGTGAACGGCGTGGCAGCCGAGCCCTTTGTCTTCAACATCGTCCCCACCTACACTCTGTTCAGAGACGTCCAGCTGACACAGAGCACCAAGTGAGAGCGTCTCTTTTACTCTCTGCTTCTTCTCTGGGTTCTGCTTGTGTTTATACACCAATAAGCATGAATGTAGCCTCACAGTAACAATACCGTCTCTGTGGTGTTTGTCCAGCTGTGTTCAGTAGGTTTGTCATGCTTTGTGCATATAAAGTTAAATAAATATCCTTTATGGTTACATAACAACTTCCACATGTGGCCGGAGTAATCCAATCCCACTGAAGAGTTCATACTGTACACCAGATTCACCTGAGGAAGAATCTACAGAGGTTGCTTTAAAGAGAGGAAACACCCTCACTCAGACATTTATAATATGTTTATTACTGAAATAAGAGAATGGATGTAAAGGAGCAATAACACAGCTCTAAATTAATTGTCTGTGAAAGGCTTCCGGTACAGTTTTGTCTGATACGGTTCAGGCTCAGGCTGGATAGGGGGCTGATAATCGGTGACTGTGTCGCTGTATAGGACAAATATTTGATCCTCTGGATGCAGAATAAAAAAAGAAAATGAAAAGAAAGGCATTTAGCTAATGAAGAAAAATTAGACTAAGTTGCAAAGAGTGTTTTTATGATTCATATTAAGGATTCTGTGTTGATGATGAGACTTCACTTTGCTCTTGTAAGGCCTGATCTTTGTCTTGAGGGTGTAGACCTTAAAATGTTTTCATATTAGGTACTATTGATTTGTACAATACACTAATCAAACGTTCTGGACTTTGGGGTCAAGTGGACACTGATCCGGGCCCGGGTCCCTGATGTGAAAACGCCCTTAGACTTCCAGATGGGACGGAGTCGACTAAAGGCTCTTCTGGCTTTGTTAATCCTGGCTTTGATGCCTTTCTGCCACACAAGTGCAATTTACTGATAAGATCTTCCAGCACACTCTGCCTCTCTCTCTGTCATTGTGCAGCAGCATGTTTACTGTATTTTTAAAAGAAAGAGAACCCTTATACATCCCTCTCCCCTTCCAGGTTCATCCACCCTGCAGGTTTCTCTCCAGAACACACCATCAGCATCTCCTTCCGCGTGCTGCAGGAGACGCCTCGGGAGCCCTTCGCCCTCTGGCAGCTCACTGACAACGACTTCCAGCCCCAGATGGGAGTGGTGCTCGACCGTGAGTTACATCTCCTAATCCCTTTAGTCTCCCATTCTGACATGGATACTAGACCAGCTCTCGACGAGTTCAGACCACTCTGGAGTCACATCTGAACATCTTCTTAGAGACCTGCCTGAGTATGGTTCATGGTTTTATTTAGAGCTGAAGAGATTAATCGATCAATCGATTAGTAATCAATAGAAAAAGAATCAGAGATTATTTTGATATTTATGGTTTACAGTGTTTTTCAAGCAACATTACCAACCGTTGCCTATGATTCAAGTTCTAAGTCTGATGTAATGATAAGATTAATATCTTTTGGACTGTTGGTCAGACAAAATAAGGGATTTGAAGGTCTTGGGCATTAGGAAATTTGGGTGAGCAATTTTTCTGTAATTCTCAACTTTTATGGACCAAACAATGAGTTGAGAAAATAATCAACACTTTAATCAATAATGAAAGTAATCATTAGTTGCATCTAGTTTAATTTAAAGTAAATGTAACCTCAGATTTAAAAGAAACATGTCCAAACAAAGCAAGTCACCTGTGAGCTTTTACAATGAAGTTTCAGTATCGTACAACAAGTTTGATCATTTCACTGTGATGACAGATAAAACATGAAATTAGTTAATATGCATTTTAAACAGCCAAATTAATTAATCAATTAATTAATTATTTAGAGTTAGAAGTTGATCGCTGAGCATCTTCCCCCACAGCTACCACCAAGCATCTGGTGTACTTCAGTCTGGACTACAGGGGAGAAGTGCAGGAGCTGACCTTTGACCAGCGGCAGGTCCACAGACTGTTCTATGGCAGTTTTCACAAGGTGACATCATATACGCATTCACTGTCATTTAGCAATTTAAGAAACATTGATGTCATGTTTTCAGGTTGAATGTCATTATTTCCATCTAGCTACGTTACGTCTCCAAAAGAACATAAATGTCAAGACATGTAATAAAAGGAAAGAGGTGGTTTGAAATAGAATCTACATACAGTGGATGATCTGATCTGTTTTCGTGAATGGACAAATGTCCAAGAAGTCCTTATCAAACACAGGTTCCCCTCAGGGTTATGTGTTGTCACCCCTCCTATTTATCATGTACACTGACAGCTGCAGGTCTTCTCAGGAGAACAGGCTTCTTGTTACGTTTTCTGTTGACACTGTCCTGTTATCTTTACTTCAAGGCTCAGAGTCTGATCATGGTCCAGCATTACCTAAGTTTGTTAAATGGTGCGATGATAATTATCTTGACCTCAATGTTTCCTAAACAAAGGAAATGATCATTGACTTCAGACACAATACTGAATACAAAGTTAGCATCATACACGGTGAAGATGTTCAGATTGTGGAGTCGTATAAATACCTTGGAACTGTGTTTGATTGTAAACTGAGGTTTCATATTAATAACAAGTCTATCGTCAAACGAGGTCAACAGAGAATCTATTTGTTGAGGAAGCTGAACTCTTTTAATGTCAGTGAGAGGATCTTAAGTAACTTTTATTGTTCTTTTATTGAAAGTCTTTTAACCTTTTCTTTTATGTGTTGGTTCAGTGGAAAACAGCCTGTATAGCATTGTTAAGGTTTGCTCCAAGATTACTAGAGTCAAACAAAGAGACTTGTGTTCCCCTCTGGGTGAATCAGGTGGTGAAGAAGGCAAAGAATATTATCAGCCTACCTCTTCATGTTCGGTCTCCTGAGTTCTCATTGATGCCTTCAGGCCGCCGTCATCAGGCACCTCTGAGGAGAACTACAGTAACCGTTACTCCAAATCTTTTATTCCTTCTGTTATCAGGTTATTAAACTCAGACAGGAGTCATTTCACGTGAGGTTTTTAACGACAGTTCCCTAAATCATGTAACAATGTCTATGTATTATCTATTTGTTTTTTCTTTTTATCTATTTTATTGCTACTTATTATATTTTATTAACTTATCTGCTGTCCTTTACCGACCTTTGTTTGTGAGTTTTACTGATCTGTGCTTGACATAACATATTGGATGTTGTGTGTATGTTTGTGAAGGGGTAAGCTGGACATGAATTGCCCTTCTTGGGATCAATAAAGTTGTCTGAATCTGAATCTGAATCTGAAAAAAGGGTGTTGGGGTCTAGTAAATCTGACTACCTGGTCTAATATGAATATATGTGATTGGCAGATTCACCTGTCTGTCAGCCAGGTGGGCGTCTCCCTGTCTGTGGACTGCCAGCGTGTGGGCGAGAGGCCTGCCCGCCCTCTGGGCAACCTTCCGACCGACGGCTTTGAGATGCTGGGCAAACTGGTGAAGACCAGAGGGCCCAATAGTGGATCAGCACCGGTACTCTTTATTCTGTTTATCTGATTTGAATCCACCTGTCCTGTCGATAAATGACACACTCTGAAGATATATTATAAAATCCTATCTGTGTCCCGTGTTCTTCATTGTGTCCAGTTCCAGCTGCAGTCCTTTGAGATCGTCTGTAACACCACGTGGGCTCTAGAGGACACATGCTGTGACCTGCCTGGACAGGTCAGTCCATGTTACCATTTATATCTACATTTATTCAGCTCTGTCTGGGTATAGGCATGTAGTGAGCTGGACCATCATGTATTTATTTAATGTTTATTTGTATAGGGACACGTCTGTAGCATAAACCACACACAAGATGTGCTGCACACACCACAGCATCTCTAGGTGGGCTTTTAATGTACATTAAACACAACAACAAATACACAAGAGATCATACAAAACACAAACTCGACAAATGAATACGTGTAAAACTCGACAAGAAACTACAGGCAGAACAATACAAACTATGATATAATAAAACACCATAAAGAAGCAGCAGATCATTCATGATTTCACGATTGATCCCCAAATGATCCCAGTCAGGGTCCAGTTTGAGTTTAAAATGCTGAGGATTTGGGTAAGGTGACCTTCCATCTCCTGTTGGATGCTCCAGGTGTTACTGAGCCTGAAGCTCTGAGTGGACCCACAAAGGGAGCCTGGTTATGTAAGCATTTATAGATGAGTTTAAGATTGAATTCATTTAATAAAATGATCAACACTTAACGTATTTAATATCTTAAGAACACAGCAACGGTGTGATCTTATCGGCTTCCTGTGCTGGACTGTAATCATCATAAGAGGCTTGGTTACTGTAGATGCTGCTTGTGACCAAGAGGTTACACAATAACTTAGATGTGAAAAGATCATAGAGAGCATGAAATGGTAGGCAACGTTCAACGTCTGTTATTTCTTTATAACAGACCATTGCTGTGGATGCAGTTTTGATGTCGGTCTCTGGTGAAACATTTCTGTGTCAAATTATTGATTTTTTTAAGTAAGTAGCTGTGTAATAAGCATGTATGTGTGTGTGTGTGTGTGTGTGTGTGTGTGTCAGAGAGATGAGGAGAGCTGTCCCGCCCCGGCCTACACCTGTACCTGTTCCTCTGACGTCCCCGGAGCTTCTGGTTCCTCTGGACCAACCGTATGTCACCACGAGAGCTCAGTTAGACCCAGAATATTAATGTTTGATAACACGAGGACTTTAATCCTTTTTTCTTTTTCTCCAGGGAAAGCCAGGTATTCGTGGTGAGAAAGGCGAGAAGGGAGAGCAAGGTCACAAGGTGAGATGAAAATATTTCTTGGATTCAGAAACTAGAGCATAGCAGGGTATTTATTGGTCAGGGCTCTTTCTTCCTTAAATTTAAAATGTTTTGGTTAGAGGCATGCCTCCATATTGATGTCTTCAAGTCAGTTTCTCTGTGTTTTAGGGGGAGGTGGGTCCTCCAGGAAAGTCTGGATTAGAGGGAGGTCTTGGACCCCTGGGCAGCATAGGACCCCGAGGCATGGCGATGCAGGGTAAAGTGGTGGGTACCCTTCTTTGCTTTAAATACCTAGTTGTGTATTGTGGTATTAAACATGGTACATATCTTACTAAAGACTTATGAATCTAGTCCGTTGTATAAAATATACTTGTTTTGTGTTTTCATATTTTCCCTTTTAGGGTCCGCCGGGTGTGAGAGGGGAGAAGGGAGATCCTGGGCGACCGGGAGGCCAGGTGAGTCTGACCTGAAATACAGAAACACTTTTAATCTTCTTCCCCGGGTTGTTGTCTATATGAAACCATTCATCTGCCTCTCATCTGCAGGGTTTACCAGGACCTCTAGGTCCAAAAGGAGAAGAGGGGGCTCCAGGCCCTCAGGTGAGCTGCTTGATCCCAGAACAGTAAATGACATCAGTTCTTCACACAGCTGAGCTGAAGCAGAGAGCCTCTCTCCTTCTCATCTCTCTGCACTGTGGTTCACAGGGCATCAGGGGGATGGAAGGGAACATCGGTGGACCCGGTCTCACTGGACCCAGGGTAAGACTGGATTTCATTTCAGAGCAACTGTGTGTAGAATTTGAGCATTGCCGACTTTGGTGCCACCGTGACCGACATGTTGGTCTAAAAACGAATATGTTAATGGCCATGACATCTACTGTGGATATGTGTTGTCCTCAGAGGATGAATCCTAATGTTTCTGGTGACTTTTTCTCTTATGTCACCATCAGGGCACAATTTACTCCTACACACACAAAATAATATTAAAATCTGATGGGCTGATACACATTACATTTACTGAGAATGAACCCATTCCACTGTGGACACATATTGAGTCTTCCTCTAGCACCCCCATCAGGCCAAAACCCAGCATTACTGGACCCAGTGTGTGTTCCCAAGATTTCCAGATTGGTCTGTAATAAACATGTTTGAATCAATGTTACTGTAGTTCCACACAACAATGACCTTTACAGTTAACACCACTGCTGGTGAGGCTTCTTAGAATGGAGGATATGTCGTTCATCCCTTTAGTCTGCTGTAATGACCCACTAGTGGTCCTGACCTGTGAAGTGTGTATTCTGACCAGAGTTGTAATAGTTTTGATATCTCTGTGAACCTGCAGTGTCTCCATGTACCTGTACTGTGTGCATCGCCACTGAATTCATTATTTCCTGCCTGACACACCCCAATACCACCATAACATTACGTCAGGTCACACATGCTTTATATGTCAGTATGAAACCTCAGAGTGGTCCAAACCTAAAGGGGAATGTCAGTTTAATACAGGAATGGACAACTCCTCCTTCCTTGTTTGTCTGCCGTTCCACATCCATCCATCTATTTGTATTTTACAGGGTTTCCAAGGGATGCCAGGACACCCAGGGCCTTTAGGGGACAGGGGCTTCTCGGGACCCGTTGGACCTACGGTAAGACCAGAGAGAGACTGATAGTGTCATTAGCCATGTCTGTCTTCACATGTGGTTATGTAGTATCCACAGTGACCAGGGGTCATATTACCAGACACTTCTAGTTCTTGGGAACTTCAACGAAAAGCTTTACACACACACTGAACACAAAAGTGATGCCTTGCTGAATATTGACAAAGATAACCACGTGTAAAAGATAAAAGAGAGAACTGATGGCAGCACATGGAGGGTTGAGCTGAAGGAGTCGCGCTGACACAGGAGAGAGAGGGAGAGAATCTGGGTCAGTGTCAGGCGGCCTGGTTCGGTGAAGACGTTTCTACTCCAGTTCTTCAGTTCAGGGGGGAAGTCATCCATACAGGCTGCCAGAGCAGCATAAAAAGAGAAGAAGAGATGACGAAGGTCTGTGTTGAAGGGGCGGCAACCAGGGAGCCATGTTAGACCTCTTTTCAACAGATGTTTCCATACTCAAATTTGGATATATCATGTAAGTCGTGCCAGATATATATTCAAGAGAAAACTATTATTTATTCTATTACTGTAAATGACATCAAACATGTCTAGCACGGATGAAATGGAAGTTATAATGACTGTTGTGATAAATATAATTTAAACTCCAAACCATAGTAAAATAAGCATGCACCTGCAGAGCTTCAAATATGAATCTAGATGAATCTTTAACTCACGTTTCTGCCTGGGCACGATGAAGATCTGTTGTTCTCCATGTTTTTTAAAATAACACTGTACATCACTACAACATTGTAACCTGAACAATCTCTATCACATCATGTTGCTCATCACGGTGCTTTTAATTGACTTACATGGAAGTCTGTGAACTGAAACTGTAGAATAATTAATCAAAATGACAAGTCTGATGTGCACGTGAGCAGAGAGGTTCTGTGGTTATGTTACAGCAGTCTGACGCTAGTTGTACTAAATGTAACCAGCTGATCTGCCGTGCCTCACCGTAGCTTGGCTCCAGTTAGAGACAGCAGGTGGAACAGATAGCTGCTGCCTTCATGTGGCTGTGAAGAGTGAAGGACAGGCATTCAGTATAGTACTGCTAACTGCTCTGGAGAATCACTCATTCATCTTCATGCAGTCTGGCTGGCATTAATGCCATAATCATAATTTTATCATCCATAAAAACTTAGAATGAAAGGTGGGAAGATGAACCAAAAATGACTGAAGGAGGTTGTGTGATGTTAGAGAGGTTTGTACAGGTCACCAAATAAAGCGACCAAAATATAACGGAACAAAAGTGCACTGAGTTCTCCACCTGCTCTGAGCAGGCGGCCTGCAGACTGCTCGGCACTCGTGCCTGGCACCAGGTCTGCCGTATGTTGCAGGATCTTCCATGACCATCTTCTGTGCCTCTCCTCCCACTGGGGGACACTGCAGGTCACCATGGATACCAGACCAGTGCAGTTGAGGGAAAAAAAACCTCTGTGCACCTTCCAGGAAAATACCAGTTTGCTGGTTCAACACCGTGTTCCACGCCGAGTGTTGACACCAGAATAGGCCCGTTGGAGCCTCTGGTACTTGGTTTTATGACAGAGGCCTGGAACCAAGGAGTGCTTTTAAAGCTGGACTCTTGATGGAAAAAGGATCACATTGTGCGTGATCAGATGTTGTCCTCTTTCACACACACCAGCGTCCTATGGGTCACTCTGTTATTAATCTTAATACTGGTGTATCTGTTGCTTCACAGGGTCTGCCAGGAGGTAAAGGGGAGCGAGGAGAGAAGGTAGGTTATATATATAATACTGACATCATTCTAAAAGAGGTCTTCTCGTTGAAGTGGGTCACATTTTGCCACTGCTTATTACTGTATGTATAAAAGTGAAATTTCATAATAATACGTTGGTTCTGGTTGGTGAATGTGCTGATGTTTAACAGGGGGAAGCTCAGTCTATGGCCATGATCTACCAACTGGTCACACAGGCCTGTGAGCAACTAGTGCATAGTGAGTACTGCATATTAT
>CAKAOH010019210.1:264884-277649 GCA_916701665.1 Sebastiscus tertius
ATATATATATATATATATATATATATAATTAACTCACTCATCAGATGCAAACATCTTCTCCTGCTCGTACTTTATCCAGCGTCGTGTGTGTTTTTCAGAGGAGGTGTTGAAGCTTGACATGTTCATTAACGAGATAAGTCGTAAGCCAGCTCCTATTGAGGAGCCGGTGGGGCCCCCCGGGGAACCTGGTATACCAGGGCCCAAGGGCCCCCCAGGCTCCAGGGGCACCCAGGGGCGTGTCGGCTCGAGGGGGAGACTTGGCAGGGGTGGATATCCAGGAGAACAGGGTGAGACTCCGTCACAACAGGATAGCTGATGTTTGTTTGTTGAAATGAAAATAATTCATTTCTCGTTTGTCAAGCAAACAGAAGTCTGAGCATTTATAAATGATGAATTTGCCACCTTTGTCTGATTTTTAGGGTCCATTGTGATATTATTATTATTATCATAAGCGTTTGACTCTCTTCCTTCTCTACAGGAAGACGAGGTCTGCCAGGGCAGAAAGGTGATAGAGGGACCAACGTCGAGGGGCCCCCGGGGGTTAAGGGATTTGCAGGTACCTCTCTATGAGTCATGTGTTTCATATATCATATTTAAAATAGTTCACAGCCCTGTACTGATGCGTGGTTATGATGCATGTGCATTGTGTGTTATGTGCGTCCGCAGGTCCTCTAGGTGAGTCCAAGCTGGGAAGCCCAGGTTCCAAAGGAGATGATGGTAAGGCAGGTCCCCCAGGGATCAGCGGACCTCCTGGACAGCCAGGCGAGATTGGACCACCGGGAGTGTGTGACAGCAGTGGAGGCTGCCACAGAGCTCCTCAGCAAACAGGTTAGCTACCAGGAAAGGGACACACAGCCTGGTAATGTTAAGATATGATGATGATGATAATGATGATCGAGGTCTACCGGAGGCAAATCACACTGAGTCCCAGATTAATGAAGTCTTCTATGAGGAAACTGGACACATCATAGTTCTGTAAAAGTAAAGAATTTCACAAGTCTTGTTTTATCTCTATACGGGTAAATTACTCAACATTTACCTGAGGCGTCTTTTTTCTATAACAAACCATTTAACTTTACATTTACTATCGCTTTTTTCTACCTTACAGGCAGCCAATTGATTTTTTTTTTACCACTTTGGTGCAAAGCAACAAGCTCTAAATGCAACATTGACCTTATAAACTGTGTTATAATGTTGAACATGTTAGCAAACCGTTGCTTAATTACAAATCCATCAGACACAGAGCAACATTAGCATTCACTGGAGTAATGTTTGTGTCCACTATCGACTCTGTTGTTGGTTCTGTCTGGCTCTTTAGCTGCTAAATGCTCCAGTGTGACAGTGGCCTTACGTGTTGACTCTTTTTTGTGTGTGTGTGCTCTCTTCCCCCAGATGACCCATATTATGGCTACCAGCCTTGAATGGATTTTAACAAGCAGGCAGCAACGGTTAGGTGACTGCCGTCTGTTTGAAAGGACTGTGGTTCCTTTGGAGCTGAATGCCAGACTGGGAGTGGAGCTAAAAAAAAAGCACCACTGAAGAGGTTTGGTGTGTTGAACTTGCCACTGACTGATGAAGAAGCTTCACAAGCTTCATCATGTGTGAGAAAAGGAAACAATACAGGAAGGACGTCTCTCGGGCCTCTTGTTACGATGTTCTTTGACATTAAAAACGTGTCTGAGAAATGAACTCTGAATGAGTAAGTAGGAAGCTTTCTGATATAGAGTAGATGAACAGATAGCATCATAAAGGATCATTGGGATCAGTCAAGTGCTGTTTTATACACCATATTCGCACTGAAACCTTCTATTACTATGTTTATGTATTCATGCACTGTATCAATGGCAGGTAGTTTAGCCGTCTGTGTTACATTTCTACATATTTCATTAGCCATTCTAACCTTAACTGCCTCAAGGATAATGAAAATGCATAATCCATGGTGTAAAAGCTTCTTTTTGTTCCATGGTATAAATGATACTGTGAGAATGTCTGTTGTCATGTGTATGATAATTTGTATATTGTTTATTATATTTACTGAACACAGTTATTCATGTATGATATTTTATACTGCAACTATTCATATTGAAAATTCATGTTTACATTTTCTGGTTTCAACGGGGTTTGGGTGATAATTACATGATGTGAGTGAGAGAGTGACAGAGTGAGAGAGTAAGTGAGTGAGTGAAAGAGAGAGAGAGTGAGAGAGTAAGTGAGTGAGTGAGAGAGAGAGTGAGTGATGTTTTTATCTTGTTAATAAAATTCCATTAATATGTGTCTAATGAAGTGTTTCTTCCAAAATGCCTTGACTACACTGACGGACAGGATAGTTCAGTGTAGTGAAATGATATTCCTGCAGGAGGACTATGAGAGCAAGCTTGTCTTCTGCTAAAGTGTCCATGAGTTGCTGCTCTGAGACTAACTGATCTCCAGCCTCCCTCTGGAGGACAGAGTAAATACATAAATACATGAGCTAGCAGGAATCAATAACCACAATAATGTAATATAGTCCTTTGTCGGAACCTTGGTGAAGACAGAATTGTTTCCAGTGGTGTCTATTTTGAAGAGCACAATGGCAGTTCCAACCGGAAGCCACCGGCTTTGTCAAGTTTCCGGTTTTGTCAGCAATGTTCATTTATTTTTCAAAATAAAGGAGACTTTGTTTATTCACTGCCCTAAAATTAATGGAGCATATTTACTAAGATAACGTAGAGTTCAAACAAAGTCAGTTGTAATGAGTTTGTGAGGATTCATCATCACTGAGCAAGGTGAGGTCAAACTAACTATTATGAAGGACCACAAGAGTCATGTAAATAGTAATAAAGCATTTAACCAATTCATAACTAATTGTACAATAAAAATAAGCATTCATATATTTGTTTACAAATGTATTTATTAAGCTATGAATAAATGGACGTAATTACAAAGTAATTCATTATTTGACATTTGAATGGGCATTAAAAAGAAAAATTATAAAAAGAAATTGCAAATGAAATATTAATCCATTAGTAAATAGTTCAAATTTAAAAAAGGATTTACAAAAACACCATAAAACAGTCAATAAGTACATCATTTACAAATACATTAATGTATGCCAATGCTAATTTGCAATACAATTGCATATGGGAAAATAAGTTGCCTTTTCAAATGCCTGATTAAAACCTGTAAACTTAATTTAATTTGTGAATCCAGTTATTTATTTCTCTTTGTAAACTGTATTTTCAAATAGATTTTTAAATTCCATTATTTATTTATGAATTCATTAATGTGCTTTTAAATGATGTACTGAATGACTGTTTTATGGTGTTTTTGTAAATCCCTTTTTAATTTGAACTATTTATTAATAACATTATTTTAATAATTCTTCTTTTTATTGCCCATTAAAATGTAAAATAATGAATTAACTTTGTAATTTAATTCATTTATTCATAGTTCAATATATACATTTGCAAACAAGTTTATTCATGCCTATTTGTATTGTACAATTACAATTACAATTGCAAATTTCCCCACTGTGGGACTAATACAGAAATATTTTATGATGAGGAATATCTTCTCTTATCTTATTAATCAATTAAATGCTTCATTACTATTCCTGTGACTCTTGTGGTCCTTCCTAAAGTATGCTCTGTTTATGTACGCCATGATGTTTCAGTAAAGATGATGTAAACAGACTGAATATGGCTATTTGAAAGAAAATGTAATTAAAGGTCCCATATTGTAAAAAATTTGATTTTCATGTCTTTTATATTATAAAGCAGGTTTAAGTGCTATACAAATACTATCATAACTATCAAAACACTCAATATACGGAGGAATACACACAGCCCGTATTCAGAAATTGTATGTTTGAAACAAGCCGTCAGGATTTCTGTCCATTTGTGATGTCACAAATATACAATATTTAGACCATTACATGGTTTTAAACATAAACATTCTAAATATGTCCCAGTTTATTTCCTGTTGCAGTGTATGTGAATAACATCAACTGACAGGAAGTAAACATGGACCCAAGCTGTTGCCTAGCAACGCAATTCCGTTGCAATTCCGTTGAAATGCGCTAAAAAGAAGCGTTTCAGACAGAGCATGAATACAGGTATAATTAGGCAGACAGTATGAGGAAAATCAAGTTTTTTTTTAACATTACAGCATGTAAACATGTTCTAGTAGAAACACCAAATACAAGTATGATCCTGAAAATGAGCATAATATGGGACCTTTAAATTCAATCCCATTTTGCCAAGATATAGCGTTACACCAATATCTTTGAACAAGTTGATTTGTGTTTAAAAATAAGTGTAATTATCCAACCTTCATGGCTCACTGTTTTAAGAAAAAAGGTAGTTGCAGTTACATGTGATCATTGTTTAATATCATACCAAAATACATTTGAGATTAGAGCTGAATGATTTCACTGAGTAACTATTTTATTAATCAATTATCACTGTTAATCAATTAAATGGTGACACATTATCTGCTTTCAGCCTCTCAAATGTGACGATGTGCTTCATTGTACAAGGAATATATTTATACATCCACTGTATTTGCATTACAGAATAGTTACGCCAATACTCAATTTATTTTGAAAATACTAAACAGGATGTTGTGGTGCAGTTGTTCTACCTTTACGCAGTGTGTTAGTTCAGGTTAGCTCAGGTTGACGTCGCCATGGCAAGCCGAAAAACTTCGCCCCCTAACCGGGATAGTGAGGACAAATACTCAATACTATTACCGACCTACAACGAGAGGGAGAACCTTCCTCTGATAGTCTGGCTGCTGGTCAAATACTTCGCTGAAAGGTGAGTTCCGGGCTAACGTTACTGCAGTGCTGGCTAATGTTAGCTGTGGTCAGTGATGAGCTGTCACTAAACCAGAGCTCGGCTCGATGCTCTTAACGTTGACTTCCAAGAGTTACTGTGTCAAGGCTACAGTAGAAACGGGTTATTTTCAAGCTAACTAGCCAGCTTACTCTACCTCACGTTTGTAATGTAGTGCTTGATTTACTTGTCACCTGTGTGCGTCTGTGTTAAAGAGAGAGATGGAACCAAATCATAACCTTTAGTTTAAAGGTCCTTTTATTATGAAAAAAAGTGAGATTTTCATGTCTTTTATATTATAAAGCAGGTTTAAGTGCTATATAAATACTGTTAAACTATCAAAACGCTCAATCCACAGATTAATAAACACAGCCCATATTCAGAAATTGCACGTTTGAAACAAGCCGTTAGGATTTCTGTCCATTTGTGATGTCACAAATATACAATATTTAGACCATTACATGATTTTAAACGTAAACATTCTAAATGTGTCCCAGTTTATTTCCTATTGCAGTGTATGTGAATGACATCAGCTGACAGGAAGTAAACATGGACCCAAGCTGTTGCCTAGCAACACAATTCCGTTGAAATGCACTAAAGCGGAGTGTTTCAGACAGAGGGTATATACAGGTATATTCAGACAGACAGTACGAGGAAAATAAAGTTTTTTTAACATTACAGCATGTAAACATGTTCTAGTAGAAACACAAAATACAAGTATGATCCTGAAAATGAGCATAATATGGGACCTTTAAATTCAATCCCATTTTGCCAAGATATAGCGTTACACCAATATCTTTGAACAAGTTGATTTGTGTTTAAAAATAAGTGTGAAGTAAGTAATAAGTATGAACCTGAAAATGAGCACAATATGGGACCTTTAATGTGTTGGTATTTTTTACAGTGGATATAACTACGAGATAATCGTCATTGACGATGGAAGCCCAGATGGGACACTGGAGGTGGCAGAGCAGCTGCAGAAAATATACGGAGAGGACAAGATAGTAAGTTATGAATCGGTACTAATCTGATTCCCTCCCTCACAGTGATGGAGCTGGCTGCATCCAAAGTCCTACTTATGTAAAAGTATAAAAGTATTGACATCAACATATACTTAAAGTATCACAAGTAAAAGTACTCATCAGCAGAATGGCCCATTTCAGAATTATATTATTGAATTATAATTAGTGATGCATTTGTACATCACTTTAACGTTGCAGCTGGTAAAAGGTAGAGCTCATTGTAAGTACTTTATATGCTGCTGGGTTACTCAGCCTGTGATAATACATCATAATGTATTAGTAGTGTAAAAAAAATCTATAAATAATCTGAATATGCAAAGTAACTAGTAACTAAAGTTGTCGAATAGATGTAGTGGAGTAAAAAGTACAATATTTGCTATCAAAATGGAGTGGAGTAAAAGCCTAAAGTAATAAAATGTAAATACTCGAAGTTATGTATAAGTACCTCATAACTGTACTAACGCACAGTACTTGAGTAAATGTACTTAGTTACATTCCACCACTGCTTAGCAGACACCTCCTTTGAGAAGACCCAAACAATGTAAAGTATTGGAAGTGATTAACATGCTGTAACATCTTCATAGAGACCTGATTGTTTAAGTATCTTTCATTGTGTTTAGCTATCTAGAACGCCTCTCTACCCGTTAAATGGTTCTAGTAAAGTTAAAAGAATGGTGCATGAGATCTTTATGCAGACTCTAATTTCTCTTTTCTGTGGATCAGCTTCTACGACCAAGAGCGTCAAAATTGGGCCTTGGTAAGTTCAAAGCAGTGTAAACAATTGGTGTATTTGATCTAATAACCTTTGCCAACTACTGATAAGCTCCTGTTTCCTGTCAAAGGCACTGCCTACATCCACGGCATGAAGCATGCTACTGGGAACTTCATCATCATCATGGACGCAGATCTTTCCCATCATGTGAGTGGAGCTTGTTTCATTATGTGTTAACATGATCACACAAAGCTGATTCTAGGGCTAACGGTTACTTTCATTATTGATTAGTCTGCCAGTTACTTTTTCAATCAAGCAATTAATCGTTTGGTCCATAAAATGTCACAATATAGTGAAAAATCTAACAATTTCTCACAATCACAATTTCCTAAAGCCCAACATGCTGTCTTCAAATATATTGAATGCTTCAAATATATTGAAGACAGCATTTTGATTAAAAATTGATGATAAATGATAATCAAAATGGTGCCGAATAATTCAAATGACTAATTGATTAATCAACTGATCATTTTAGCCCTAGTTAATTCTATAACTGATTCCTGAATTTGAGGTAGTATTTGGAGCGGAGACGTGAGTTTACCTGATCTATTTTCTTTGTCAACTCTCTCCTCTATCATTGCTAAAGTTTCAATTAGTCTTTTATTTAATTGCAATATTATGTGACATATAACAGGTTCTGTGAGTGATTTAATTTTGGACAGAACGTTATTTGATTATTCTCTGTCATCTTTTTATTTCAGCCCAAATTCATCCCAGAATTTATTGAGTAAGTGTAACTAAATTATTTCCATTTCCCTCCTATCATGTGATTATATTTTAATTTATATACACAGAATGACTTTCTGAATACATAAACAATAATATGTAGCTGCTGTTCCACAAATGACAGTTGGAAGAGAACTTGTGCCATTTGGTCTTGTTTGTCAGAAAGCAGAAGGAAGGTAACTACGACCTGGTGTCTGGTACTCGTTACCAAGGGAACGGGGGCGTATACGGCTGGGACCTGCGCAGGAAACTGATCAGGTAGCTTCAAGTCAACAACAGAGCACTGTCTTCAGTTTCCACTCACCTGTCTAGCACTGAGCCTGATTACAACAGACAAGAGGCTGAGGTTTGATTTTCTTTTCTGTCTTCTGTCTTCTGTCTCCGTCTCTCGTTCACAGTCGGGGAGCCAACTTCTTGACTCAAGTGTTGCTGAGACCCGGTGCTTCAGACCTCACAGGCAGCTTCAGGTACGTGATGCGAGTGTTGTGAAATAAGTGCCACTGACTTTTCAATGTGCAAGGGGGATGCATTTCCTCACCGTCGTGCTGTTTATTCTCACTGATCAGGCTGTATAAGAAGGTGGTGTTGGAGAGTCTGATTGAGCGATGCGTGTCCAAAGGCTACGTCTTTCAGATGGAGATGATCGTCCGCGCCAGACAGCTCAACTACACAATCGGAGAAGTGAGGAGGCCCTAATTCATTCATTCATGTATTTATGTGTTTTTTTTTTTCTGGGAAGAATATTACTCATAGTTTTTTAGTTCTACTCATTTTTTCCATAATGTGGACCTTGTAATGACTCTGAAGTTGGCCTCTGATTTGGAGGAAACTTAAATGTTGATACTTCTCTAGAGTCCCCTTTTTTACTCCACTTATAGAGATGAAAAAGTGTCATGAATCCCAGTAAAAGGTTTAACAGTGTGTAAGGCCTATTTCACTGCTTTTCTGCATCCAGACCATATTAGTCTATTTAAAAAAAACAATATAATTAGACTTATCAAATCTGGAAGATATCACAGACTGCCAGTTTCAGATTTGTGTGGCCAAGTCTAGCTCAGAAAGAGCTGCTCTAATGGTGTCTGGATGAAAACAATCTGTTAAATCACCCTTCTTTTTTTGTTGTTTTCATTAATAAGATAAAGGTTTCTCACCTCTGAACCTGGGTTTTAAACTGTGTTGACGCTTTCAATATGATTTTTAACACAACTATAAGTAGTGCAAAAACAGAGAATCTGCCCAGAAATATCATTAAGTTTTAACTTAACTTTCCCCTTAACCTCTGAATCAGAAGCAGGCGTTGTGACCTTGCATCCATTGTCTGGGAAGTCAACTGAAAACCAATTCTCTCTTATTCTGCTTCCTCCCAACAACAGGTACCTATTTCCTTTGTGGATCGAGTTTATGGAGAATCCAAACTTGGAGGGAACGAGATTGTGTCATTTGCAAAAGGACTGATCACACTCTTCGCCACGACATGATCAGTGATGCCATCAGTTTCAACATCCTACAATCATATAGTTCCTTTAAGTCTCTGTCTTTTAATACAGTAGTTGTATCAGAATGTTTATGGGAGAAAAAGCAGACAGTGACATGATGACAACGGAGACATCTCTCTCCCCTGTTAGCAGACAATATAAAGTAATTCCCTGTCAGGAGTCGCCCAGAAGTCGTTACTGAAGGAATTTAGTGCTCATAGTGTCCCATCATTCCCATTCCAGACAGCTGACTGAACTCTACTCTAACACGGCTGTCAGATGGGTTTAAGTCCACCTCTGATTGTTTGTATAACATTAAACCGTTTGTATTATTGCCTCTGTTTTTTTCTGATTGTTATCTTTGTTTCACAATGAGTCAAAACCTCTGATGGGTTACGGAGAGCGACCAGCTGCTCTTATTGATACTTATTGATCAAACCTGAAACAAGTGCGAGAGACCAACATGCCCTCCAGAGACTCTAACCTGCAGGAGCATTCAGTGAAAACCACGTGGATGGAGGACCCAGACCATCCTGGAGGATTCTGATCATGTCTACCACTACCATGACGGCTTACACAACCACAAAGGAAGATGTTTAGTTGAACACAAAAGTTCATTCTTTACTTTGGAAACATTAGTTTGACACAAAACAAATGTGACTCAATGTCCACTTACTATCTTCTTTGTGAGCTTACAACCACATCTCTTCACCAGCACATGGTGTAGTACACAGTAGCAGTCAACAGGTACCAGCTTGTACATCTCTCTCACATACACTAATGGAAATATCGGTAAGTAAGGGGTAATATACAGCGAGGCGGTCATTGTTATGTCGGAATACTTTCACAACAGGGCCCTGAAAAGGATTCTTTCACAACAATGACCGGCTCGCTGTACATTATCCTGCTTATTACACGGCCACTTACTGAAGAAATCAATATTTTGACACAAAAAACAGTCCGCTAGAGTCTGACATCTGATCTGCGCCCATAGCAACGGTCTGTTATACAGAAATTACAGACCGTGATTGACCAATCAGAATCAAGTATTCAACACAGCCCTGTAATAAAGACATTTAACATCCTGCTTTTTATCCTTTCACTAATGAAAGTGTGGTGGGTGTGCAGGGCTGGATTACCAAGTGGGCCCCTGACCTCCAGGGGGCCCTGACAGCTCCAGACCTATTGTGTTGTGATTACTGTTTTGTGTCTATTTATGTGAAAGTTTATCAGGACACCTTGAAAGCATCAACTGATGCCTTAAATTGGGTAAAAATGACATTATATGTTACACATTCCTAAATGAACACGTTCAGTCAAATAACCACGCAGCAAACCCAGATATTTCTTTACTAGTCCCGCAGTGGGGAAATTTGCAGTGTACAGTAGCAAAAGGGGACAGTGCAAAAAACAAGATGCATCAGCTAACACAGTAAAAAAAAAAAAAAAAAAGAGCTAAAGAAAGTGTAACAAAATATGAACCATTTAAATAGAAGGAAGTATAGAAATAGGAGCAGTATATACAGTATTGACAATAAACAGACCATTAACAAAATTGCACAAGTGGAAAATGATATTGCACAGTGAGAATGAAATGAAATTCCACCTGAAAATATCAGGTTATTGTCAGTTTTTTGGTGTGTAAGTGGTCTACTGGGAGCAGTGCTGGTTGTTGAGTCTGACAGCTGCAGGAAGGAAGGATGATGGGATGGGGGGGTGAAGAGTGATGGTGATGGTGATGGGGAGAAGGAGGGGGTGACCCAGCTGATGGAAAATGTTACCATGGCTTTTAACCATTTCCATGCAGTGTCACACTGGATGAAGTGCACCACTGTTCCTGCAGGCAAGTAGTCCCAGAGAGGGAGAGTTGGATTAGTAGTGGTGTAGTACAGCGCCACCTAGCGTTGGCCCAGCCGGTGATGGAGATACCACTCCAGCTGAGTGCTGTGAGACACTGTGTACATCCGAGGGTGGGGGGGGGGCGCCAGATGTAGCCAAACTGCGCATGTGCGTAAATGTTAGAAACCCACTCCAGTAGGACGCCCGCTGCCGGCCAGATCCTGACACTACTGGGTTTGGGTTGTTTACCTCACAGGAGACTGGAGCACCGGAACCAGAGGACCCACCAGACGAGGTTGGTGTGTTTTTTTAACTGACTGTTTTCTTAATTGGACAAATTGATTGACAGGCCAATCAGGGAGTTTGTTTTAATGAGCCGAGGTTCTCCTCACAATGAGATTATTTATGCTAATCAAGTAGAGATGTCACTTCCGCCCCTTTTATTTGCGCCATTTTGGATAGGGCAGCTTCTAGTGCTGGATGAGTATTGTCTGTCAGAGTCACAGAGAAGAATGGGACCGAACCGTGTCGGCTGCCAGGCGAGCCGAGGACCAGGACTAGGACTTTAGAGGAGTCTGGTTTGACAGAGCGGGTTGTCTCCTCCAACAGTAGGACATGTGTCCGCCGCCCTCACCTCACCGCTCCGGAGAACGGACGGGTTAATAGTCTGATGAGGCTCCGAGGCGCTCTGCTCCAGTGTGCCGACCAGAGGAGAGAGGAGAGCCGCGTCAGGAGAGGGAGAGGCGGGCTTGGAGGGTAGACCGACCGGCCGGTGTGGCTGGTTCTCTGGTTCTCCACGAAGATAGCTGTCACCTGAAAGGATATTACCGTGGAAGTGTCCACACGCCGCCTCTCTCGGTCCTCCCGAGGTGACACATTTGAGTCAGCCGGGAGCTGTGGATGTGAAAGCAGGTAACTAGTCTGTCATGATGTTCTCCGTTACCGGGGCTACCTGCGGTGATGCGGTGGACTAACGTTAACGGTACAGCTAGTTATGTTGCTATATACAGTCAAAGGGGGGTTGAACGGATACCTCAGGTTGAATTACTCCTCCAAGCAGCAGGCTTGTTTATAATAACCTCCCAGGTAAAATACCAGCGGGTATTCTTTAGTGGAAAATGAGCATTAGTTGTGAACAGCTAGTGTTGTTGATGCTAGCTTAGCATGCTAACTTAGCACGGTGTGTGTGTGTGTCTCAGTCTTTGTCCCTTTCCAACCCTTATCGATCTGGATCCTGCCAGATGTTGATCAGATCAGATTCACTGACACTTCACCTCACAGCTAAAGCTGCTAAACCACACATCCTGCGAAGCCTTTTCAATTAGTATGTCAAAGTGTAGCTCCACTTTAGTGTACAGAGTTGTGTCTTAGGGTCATATAATATTACAGATTGTGGTGTTTAATTCATATAATCTTTGGTCAAATGGTGTCAGATTTCCTTTGAATAACTAAAACCAGAGGTGATGAGAGTTCAGCCAGGTGATGCACTCACAGGGCGGGGGAGGAGGACTGTCACTCAGGACAAGTGTCAGATTATGATCATGGTTACTACCATCAGCCCCCCACAGAGCCTCATATACAGACAGACCCCCACCTTTATTACTGTTATTCCTACAGACAGGCAGACAGGTGTTGATCGTACTGATCTAACCCCAGTGCATTTTAAGACTCCCAAACTTTTCTGGTATTGGTGTGCATTTTTAGATGTCTCCAGAAGCTCCTCAGTAAACATCTGCACGTTGAAGGACAGAGGTGTGAACCAGGACATAGGTAGTCCTCCCGTCCCCCGTGGAGGACTGAGGGAGCAGGAGGAGATCTGTGGCTGAAGGTTTGTAGGCCTCTTTTTTCACCCTCAGTGGAAGGAAACCTGTTTTCTGCCAGCAGCCCTCAGCAGAGCAGAGCAGAGCAGCCTCCTATCGCCTCTCCTCCCTCTCCTCTTCCTTCTCTCCCTCCCTTCCCTCCTACTCAGCCTCTCCTTGGCTTTTTTTCTCTCCCTTTCTTCCTCCCACCCCCCTCCCCTCCCTGCCTATCCATCGCCCCCTCTTTCTCTCACCCACTTCCATTTTCTCTCTCTCTCCCCCAGCCTCTTCCCCTCCTTCCCTCACCCTCCCTCCCTC
>CAKAOH010019211.1:5328-16309 GCA_916701665.1 Sebastiscus tertius
CGCAAGAAAACAATTGAGCTCATTGGATCCACAAGAGTCTCAGCTTTACAGTGATACCTAATTTATGTAATTCAAGACTGTTTATGGACCCCAGTATGCAGAAATATTCAAACACACCATTTTAAAATAGGTGAAAATAACACATTTATACTGCATGATTTTTGCCCAAAACTGTGTGTAATTATCATAAAGTGTGCATGGCTCTAAAAGTGAGACTCGTGGGTACCAATATAACCTATTTTCAGTCATTTATCTTTAGGTCAGAGGTCAAGGGACCACTTTGAATATGGCCATGCCAGTTTTTCCTCACCAAAATGTATCTTGGTTGGTATCAATGGATTCCTTAGGTTTTGTAGTTTCACATGATATCTGTACCTTCACAATCCCTGCCCTGTAAGTGCATAACACGCACACACGTGCTGTTGTACCTGTTTCGAAAGAAAATTCATGAGAACATGACTAATGAAAACAGTTTGTACTTTCAGGAAACAATCTCATGAGGGTAGAACAGTAAAGATGCAGCCTAATCACCCATTGGAATGAGCTGTGGCATTTACGTCATTGGTGGCTAGCTGTGGCTAGCGGTGCGCCTTTTTTTTTTAAAACCAATGACTAACTTTAGATTGTATGGACCCAGTAGTAGACATTAGCATACATGTGAAACTCTGTCTTGGTCAACAAGAAAACATACAAATGGCAATAAGAAACACACAAAAGGAACAAGAGTTCACCAAATCAGCAGACAATAATCATATAAAAAGAAAGAAAATGCATGTAGCCTATAGAAGTAAAGAAAAGAAAGAATTACATATAATCAAGATTTATTCAGACATGAATTAAATGTGATAGTTTTTTGTTTTTTTTAATGTTATTACTTTATGGAAGATGGTCAGCCTGTATCATCATGAGAATGAATTTGAAAATTGGTCTACATTTGAAGAAGTTGCTAAAAAAGTGAAGGGAGAGAAAGTGGCAAGAACATATATTTATAAGTAAACCCACATATCTAATGAATATCTATTGGCACTCTTAAGAATCTTTTTGAGTTCAAATAAATAGTTCAAATAAATACCAAGTTTAACTTTCTAATTTAATTCTCATTTTAGTGTCATTTATAGCTATGTGTATTTTGTCAACAAGTTGTAAAAGCGCCATGTACAGTAGGTATGCAGGGTAGAATAGATATAGGAAGAGAACCCTAACCCTAACCCCTGGAATTACTAGGATCACCAGATTAAATAATAATAATAATAATAATAATTTTAGCTTTTTAAAAGATCTTTAGCGACAATGGATCTTCCAAAATATGAGTAATATAAGAGGTTCCAGAATATACTTGGATAACCTTTGACCTCTTAGAGAACTAATAACCTACTAACTTTGTCAGCAGAGGTGTTTTTTTATGTTTAATGATATCATTACGCCATCTAGTTGTGGCGGATCAGATTGCAACTCACAAGGATACGTTATAAGAAATCTAAAGAAATACCCAAAGAGTTATCAATTTTATTAGAAAGGGAAGCGTCAAGATTAGCAAAACAAATTAGTAAAAGTCACATAACAGCAGTAACCCGATATTATTACGTAATTTAATCTGCTTCATGAAGAAACAACAGGGCTTTTTTGTGGCAGGCATTTTGACATGTTGGAGCAGGGAGTGCACAGGTGTAATTAATAGCATAGTATAGCCCCAGGCCATAGAGCCAACTTAGTTTCAGTGTTAACGTTTTGTGAATACTGGTTTGGTAGCATAGCTTCAATAGTATAATAATACCAATAGAGAATTGATAAAAATGATCAATAATTTCTCCAAAATACCACATTAAGACATCAAGACCTTGAGGAACACCAAAGAAAAAGCAAAGCTGTGATTTAGTATCAAAAATGTTTGACATTTGGAGATTTCAGCAAGAATCGCATTATTTGAGCATTGAATGGAACTTCTGTTCTGGAAACTGCTCAGAAACCCCCTTATTATGAATCTATTTCCAAATCTATTTCAAATTCCCAAAAATAGGTCTCACTATATTAAATGGCTACTATTGGAACTAACATCATCCCGCAAGAAAACAATTGAGCTCATTGGATCCACAAGAGTCTCAGCTTTACAGTGATACCTAATTTATGTAATTCAAGACTGTTTATGGACCCCAGTATGCAGAAATATTCAAACACACCATTTTAAAATAGGTGAAAATAACACATTTATACTGCATGATTTTTGCCCAAAACTGTGTGTAATTATCATAAAGTGTGCATGGCTCTAAAAGTGAGACTCGTGGGTACCAATATAACCTATTTTCAGTCATTTATCTTTAGGTCAGAGGTCAAGGGACCACTTTGAATATGGCCATGCCAGTTTTTCCTCACCAAAATGTATCTTGGTTGGTATCAATGGATTCCTTAGGTTTTGTAGTTTCACATGATATCTGTACCTTCACAATCCCTGCCCTGTAAGTGCATGTCACACACACGTGCTGTTGTACCTGTTTTGAAAGCGAAAGCATGAGAACATGACTAATGAAAACAGTTTGTACTCTCAGGAAACAATCTAATGAGAGTAGAACAGCAAGGTTAGGTTAGGGCAGCCTAATCACCCATTGAGTGCTATGGCATTTATGTCATTGTTGCAGGCTAATTTGAAAATAATCTTTTGTGATTAAGGCCTCTAGATCCACACCCATAAGTAGGCTTAGGAGTTGCCGCCAGCTAGAGGAGCACCTTTTGTAATTAATTTCAGATGCCCAATCTACTTTTAAAAGGTCACTTCTTCCAATGGGCGTATTACAAAAAACACAGCACTGAACACTTGATGACTGCGGCTGACTCTCACTGTCATACTACCGGCCACTTATTTTGCTACCCCCACATTTAATTTACTCACACCGCTTTGTAAAATCATGTATGAATAACCAGGTTACTGTTATGTTACACTGTATGTTATAATGTTCCATTCAAACAATATGATATGATCCCAACCAGGATACTTCATAACAGAGACACGGATTATACTCCATGTGCACAGGTGCGTCCTCAACTCAACTCCAGAGCTCAGGAACAAGATCCAGATTTTGCACCTGGAATGACTAGAAAATCGAAGGAATCCATTTGTACCAACCATGTCATACTAGCTTGTCGCGAAGACGGTTAAATAACGCTTCAAATTTATGCTAAATGTTGGCGAAGGAAGACTGGCATGGCCATTTTCAAAGGGGTCCTTTGAGTTGAACTGACAGCTGTTGTAGCCAGTTGGTCTTGAGTTTGCCATGTTATGATTTGAGCATGTTTTTTATGCTAAATGCAGTACCCGTGGACAATATTTGTTAAATTATTTATGGTGATTTTAACGTAGGGCAATGTTGTTTCGACATGTGTGAGATCATCAGGTCTCAGAGGATGTGAGCCATGAAAGTTCAGGCCTCTGATGAAGTTATTAATGTCAACTTTGTATCTTTTTATTATAGTATGTATTATAGAGCTAAAACAGAGCATTTCAGACAGAGGGTGAAAAGAGGTACTGCAGCACAGCCGGTATGAGAAAAGAAAAGCCCAAATACAAGAAGTATGCACCTGAAAATAAGCATAATAGGTCCCCTTTAACTTAAAATTGTAAATCAACAAGAATTACTTTTGCTCACTGTTGATAACTACAATTAAGGCCAGTTACAGCATTTGCAGCTATCTTGAAAGATCAAATTAGCTGGGCAGTTTAGGACCCAGGTGATGCCGTTGGCACAACTGTAAAAGGAACCTGGGGCATCAGGTTTGGCATAAATGCCACCAGCCTTTGTAGCACAGAAGTTGTCCGGGATATTGGATGAAGTAGTGATTGCTGGTCTGGGGCGAGATGTGGTGTCAGGTTGATCTATGTTTGTAGATGGAGTCACTTGATCTGGGGTGGTGTCTGTAGTGGGAAGGGCAGGAAGATCTGTAGAAATAATCGTACATTATCAGTAGTCTGCAAATTCACAACTGTCAATAAAGGAATGCTGTGTGGATTATGAAAGAAACTATTTTAACCAGCAATATATTATTTCTATTTACCTGGGGCTACAAGAGAGCGGAGATAGCTGATGAGGGGGTAGTTCCCCTGTCCGCAGTACTGTCCCTTAAAGTCATCCAGATCCAGAGTCCAGACGAAAGCTCCTCCAAATCTGTTCTCCTTTAGGTAACGGACCTGAATAAATAACGATAGAAACACTTCAACAACAATGTATGCACTTTAACATTGTATTTAACTGTTGTTAACTAGCAAAAGAAATGAGCAACATGTTTGTAGAAACACATAACTACCTTAGTCTCAAAACTTTCTTTGTTGTCATATCCAACCCACTCATTTAGTTTGATCGCATATGGAACTTTCTGATCCTCAATCAGGTGGACACTGGCCCCTTGAAGAAAAGTGCAAATCTGAAAAGAGAGTTAAATGCAAAATTTGAAACTAATATATTAAAGCTCTGTGTAATGACTTCATGATAAAATACCATTTAATTTTCATCCATAACATTATTAAAAAATTAAATTCAATGAGTTGTTGCCAGTTTCACCTCATAATAGGACCAGAAGCCGGCCTCCCTTGTAAAAACACCAGCAGCAGCGGCACCACTGGTTGGTGCTCCAACCTCAGAGGATTGAGTAGACAGTCGGAATGCTCTCCCGTATGTAGCAAAGCCCATATTTAGCTTTTCTACAGGTGTTCCCTTGTCCCGCCAATATCTCATGGCAAAGTCCTGAAATGTGAATGAAAAGAGACAGACAGAAGTCAAGTTTCCAACCAAATGTAGCACAAATTTTAACCAAATTTACAGAAATCTGCAGGAGAAAATGCTAATGAATGCGTGTTTCCATCTACTATTTTTATGTGAATATAAGAAGTTGGGCTCATTAGCCGTGTTTCCATTCAATTGTCAAGCGGATTTTAGGCAAACTTTTGTCACAAAAAGTAAGAAACACAAATTAGGCGCATTTCCATCAACTGGTTTGGAGCGAATACACTTGGCTACAGCATAGTTTGCTCGGAAGTCAATTAAATTAAATGAAGCAAGTTTTAATTGTTCTTTCATGTCAGATAGCATTGGCCATGTTTTATACTGTTCGGATACGAACACAAGCAATTTTACGTTATGGGAATATCCAGAACAGCTGATTGGTCATGTGAGTTACATGTTCGCCACGTCAGAATTTATTCGGCAAAGGCGTTTCCATAATACATTTAGCGCATCAACTTTTTTTCGGCAAAGGCAAAGATCACCTCATGCGAGCGAGAAAACTTTTTTTTCGCACACGGCTACGGCAATTGAGCTAAAACAGCTGCTGACGCCTATTCTCTGGTCGCCATTAAACCATTGCAGAAGAAGACAATAGAGTGCGGCAGGGATGAAGTATTTTTGTAGGCCAACCTGGAAGTTAGCATTGCCCTGGCTCCCTCGACAAAAAGGATTTTGGATTATTGCAGAAAATAAGCTCTGTGACAAAAAATGTTTATGATACTTACACATTTTGTTCAGCAAGATAATCTTCACAGGATTTTTTAAGCGAAAATGCAATCGCTAGAAGTAAAAAGTAAAGAACGTTAGGCTATAAACTAACTACACCCGGGTCGCATGAGCATGAGTATACACAACGTGGCTGTAAAGGTGGATGAGTCGGCGTGATGACGTTTTGTAGTGTCATTTGGCCACTTGTTAGCAACCACCTTTTTTAAGACAAGTAAAAGCTTAGAGTTGGATATTTACTGATGTATTTTATATCATAATCAAAACATTAAAATCTCTCAAGCGTGTGTTAATCACAGACCTTATTTCAGGCATCTAACTAAAAACCCATTCAAAACAAACCATTGACTTTGACACAACGGAACCAGAAGTGCTAAAATGCTAACTAATTTTCGTGTTTTAGGACTCATTCTAGCAGCACTCTATGAGATGGCATAAATAAAAGAGATGGACCAGATGGAAATATGGCATATATGTTTGATTCACTTTTAATTTGAGGACTGTTATAGTCTCCTCAACGCTCCTCACAGATCTGATGTTTTCGTCTGCTGCTATTTTTCATCTCAGTTGAGCGGAAGCTTCAGTGGACATTTAAGTTACATGCTTTATGTGAATCGCGATTTATTTGCAAAGTTGTTTTCCAATTTGCATTAATCGATGCCCCGACTTTTCCACCTCGGCCAAACTTAAAAGCTTTTTGCAATGTTTCAACTTTTGTTTTTAGATTTTCCGGATTTCCAAAAAATGCAAATTGAAAATGTGCATAAAAACAGGTGTATGGAAATGCACTTACTGAGAAAGAAACAGAAAGAGAGAGTTGACATTAGAGGGGAGTAAAGTAGCCTACGTCTTAACGTTCATTATGCTGCTAAAAAATGAATCCCCATACTCACAGTGTTTAAGGTGACATGGTCCCCGGTGTCATGGGATCCGTTGTATAAGGGGCTGTGATGTCCTGTCACGCTCTCCCAGGTGCCATGAAAGTCATACGTCATCACGTTAATAAAGTCCAGGTACCTGATGAAATGCATGTGAGATCATGTTCACCAAAACATGATGACAGCTAATCATGGGGATAATGTGGGAAACATGTTAGTGTACTTTGCCATCTCTGCGATTTCATAACCAGCATCAATGGTTCCTTTCCCAGCCGCCACAGCAGCAGAGACCATTAATCTGGGCCGGCCAGTTGCTGTTCCCTCAGCCTGATAGGCCTCTAGGAGTTCCTGTACACCATGGAATCATGGTAAAGTCACTTTGTGATTCATGCTAAACAGCATGTGAACACCAGGGGGCCTCATTTATAACCATTGCATGCATACACACAAAAAAGGGCTTGAAATTCCATTTTCAAATAAAATGTTCCAGTACCATTTTTTCCTTCCCGATACCGATTCCAATACCTGAACTTGCGGTATCGGCTGATACCAAGTACCAATCCAATACCAGCGTGATACAAAAATATTTATAGCTATTATTATTATTTAACAGCTGTTTGCTACTGACCCTGTATGGATGTGATATGATCACTATCTTTGTTTTCTGGCCTTGCTCAGGTTAAATCCTTTGTAAAACATGAATAAATACATAACAGAGAGAGAGAATGAATGCAATAGAACTTTCTCTTATTATTCAGTTTATCAGTTACAAAGAACATAAATAAATGAAGCTAGGAATAAATAACAATTCTGTATTCTCTTAGCTGTCTCCTCAGTAGACAACCTGTGTGCAAATTTGCCCTGCAGGGTGCAATATTCACACACCCTACCAGTGTACTGCCACCCCCTAACTGTGCATATCACCGTTTTACTTGGATTTTCCACTGTGAAATATTGCCAAATGGCTGACATTTTCCCCGCTGTGACTACCACTATACCATTACACTCTCTAATAGCACCGCATTGTTGTTGTCTGCTATCGTCACGTGACAAACTACCTGCAATCAGTTCTTCTTCACTGCTCTAAAACAGTAGTTGCCAGTGACAGCCATGATACATCCAGGGCGACAGCACAGTGAAGGCTAATGTCTTGGAGTGGCGAAGAAGAATTGATTACAGGTTAAACAAGTTGCTTTTTTTTCTGGGTTAATAAACTATGGTATCAGATCGGTGCATAGATAGGCATAGTCGCTGATACCCGATACCAAATTTTGGGCAGTATCGGACCTATTTCCGATACTATATCGGTATCGGAACAACTCTACCTTCAAAGTATAAATTGGGATTTAAAAAAAAAACGCACGTAGAAATGAAATGTGAGAGGACTCATTATGTATATTGCTGCCTTCCACACATTTAATTTCACTTAATATCAAAGAGTTTTATTTGTGATTGTGCTAATGAGCCATAACTATTCAATAAGCACATTTCAAATGTAAAAGATGTAAGCCAACTCAAATCTCAAATCATATTCCGCTCATTATTTCATCAGCACTGTCTCACCATCACATTCCCCACCGCGGGAGCGAAGAGGAGAGAGCGGGACTGTACTGTACTGTATGCTACCGACACTCGTGGTCAGCTGTGGAGCCACTGCAGCTGTTGAAATTATCATTGTTGGTTGTAGAAATCCAAGATTACATCAAATAGCATTAAATAATTGCAGAACACGCTGTGAGGACTACGTGAATGGAAGAATTAGGAGGGAATGAGTGTTCAGGGACCACCTCACCCACAAGCCTCTCGATTTCTGTCAGAAAAATTCCTTTCTCTCAGTAGTTGTTGTAATTCACCGTAAAGAAGCATTGATTAGCAGGCTCATTACAGTATATGTATCAACATGAATTGAGCATTTATGGTTGAATGTGGACGTGTAGAGGGTGGGATATGAGGCCAATCTACATGTGGACGATTCCAAGTTGATTTGGGATTTATATCTGACAGGCTTGGTTTTATAAATCAGAAGATTTTTTGGCATACGTGCATTTTGTTATTTGTATGTACGCAAACATTTAGTGTGGAGTTTTATAAATGAGGCCCCTAAGCAGTCATTTTGGATCTTACCTTGCATAACACCGTGAATCTCTGCTTGTCCTCCAGAGGACTTCCTCTTGAACTGGGGTATTCCCAGTCCAAATCAAGTCCATCAAAACTATATTTTCTCAGTAGGTTGACAGAAGACTGGATAAATGCATTTCGGTTGGCTTGTGTTGACACCATTGTTGTGAACCTGGGTAGAATTTTGAGAAAAGAAATTGCTTTCAAGAAGACATAAATACATTACATTGATCTTTATCAATTGTTTTATGGTAAATATCTCACTTTTGTGTTCCAAAGTTCCAGCCTCCGACAGCCAATAGTGTTTTAAGATTCGGATTCCTGTGGAAATATATACATTTAGTTGCCTCAATTGCTGCTGTGCACCACATCTTAGAGAAATAATGCTCGAAACGTTGGACTCACCTCTGTTTGAGTCCATTAAAGGATTTATAGAGTACATCATCATTCCATTCTATGGTGACCAACTCATTTGCCTCGTTAATACCAGCAAAGGCATAGATCAGGTGGGTACACAGGTTTGGATCAATATTTAGAGGCATAAACTTCCCATTGCCAGGTCGGTATTGGGACCAGTTAGTGAAATAACACATCAGTCTGGAGGATGACACTTTTCATGGAAGAGCAGAAATTGTTTTCAACAATTTAGACTTTGTTCAGTTGCTACTAAGATTGTTCAATATTAATTATTGATATAACTTGTGAGCTCACCCAAACTGCCAAAGGAAAGACAGAGACCTTCAAAGTTACATATTTAGTTAGTAAATATTTGGTAAAACAGATTTGTGAAAACAATTTCATTTTCATTGTGTCTTACCTGCAATTAGAATTAACCTGCTCATGGTGGTTGCGTTTGGATGGTCTCTTGTCATGTCAAAAAGAGGGAACTAAATAGCTTTCTTCTGCTGATAAAATACATGAACCATGATAATCATTAACCAGGAACAAACTGACAAGTTATTCATCCCAAAGTTTAGTACACTAAGCTGTTGCATCATCCAAGTTAGTCAAATAACAGAAGCCAATCCAAGTCAGAAAACAACCTGTGCGTGACCATCTTCACAGTCCGAGTCATTCTGTCGCTGATAATTTCTAATTATTTGGCTTGTCTGACATGTATATTAATCATGCATCTCCAACTTTGATTAGCATCAATTCAACAATTTGTTCACAAGCTTCCAATCTATAGTATTTCAGCATTAATGGCATTGAGGTCAGATGACTGCATTTTTTGTGTTTCTTTGGACTTTAGACAGACCAGCTTTGTTTGTTCAGGGTCTGTGTCCTGCTGGGAAGTGAATCCCACTCCTTTTTTTTTTGTAAACATATTTAACTGATTTTCAAAGTTTTTATTCCACAAGTAGTGCACAAGTAGAACATATAAAACATATATGTTTGACTTAAAATTCAATTCCCCCAACTACAAAGAGGCACCATTCCACAAATGTGTTAACAAATTAAAGCCCTCATTACCATTCAATTTTAATTAAATTTCATGTCAGAATGATGTAATCATGTTTTTATTCATTGGAATAGTCTGTACTAATTTAATTATTTAAATGAAATCATATATTTGTTTTAGAAATAAAATAAAAGACACTATTTTGTTTCACCAAGAAGACATTTATTTAAGGCCAGTCGCAGCATTTGCATCTTTCACTGAAAACAAGATAAGCTGGACACAGGTGGACGTATGTGATCCCGTGGACGCACTGATAAAAGGAGTTGGGGTTCTTGTCATTTTTGTAGAGGCCGTTCTCCTTCCCAGCACAGAAACCACTTCCAGACTCAACACCTGGGGTGGTCGTTTTGGCATTGGCAGTTGTAGGAGCAGTGGCAGTAGTCGTGCTGCTGATCCCTGGTGGATGTGTGGTTACAGGAGGTGGAGGTGGAAAATCTAGTAAGACAAAATAAAAAAACAATTTAAATTCAAGAGATTATGGAAGCTTTTACTTGTTAAGTGGAGATGATTAAACTTTTCCATGAGGTGCAGTGTTGAGGTCTGATTTCTGTTTACCTGAATCCAGAAGAGAGCGCAGATAACTAATGAGGGGATAGTTTCCCTGGCCACAGAACTGTCCAGCAAAATCATCCAGATCTAGAGACCAGATGAAGGCTCCTCCAAATTTGTTATCTTTCATGTACTGTGCCTGTGGGATTTAAGTTATAGAGAGTGCTTCAGTTTAAAATGCAAGTTGTGTTGTTTTGATACATATAACCAGTGCAAGTGTAACACATTATTTAAACATAAATAGGAAATACAGAGGTTAGAGATTAGTTGGGTCCAAGCCCATGTGGGAGAAGTTTGCATCCAGAGGGAAGAATATAGTTGCAATCCAGCTGAAGGAGAAACTATGCCCCTGAATAGTCTAGCATGGCCTCATGCCAGAATATGATTTAATTTAACAAAGCAACAAAGCAAGTTTCTAACGAAAAGAGATCTTTGTCAAATAAACATCATAATCCAACAACATCATTTATCTAATACAT